>JAJJBR010000759.1:0-37832 GCA_022817965.1 Solanum lycopersicoides
TTCGATGATCCCACTAAGGCTTTCCACTCTCCCTGTCGGACCAAACGAATTGGTCTCGGGGGGGGCGCCTGGGTTCCAACCAGGGGTTCTATTCCTTTAAAGATTATCTTTTCCATTAGCCGAAGCTTCTAGGAAGGATAACCGATATCGGGATAGAACTAGAGATTATAACAAGATATTAGTTCTTGACCAATAGTGAAGTAGCCTTTAACAGCTACAACGAAGGATTGTCCACCTTCTCAAGCCTCTCTACCATACTCTTAGAAAGTGACAACGGATGACTTCCATTACTAAATGGAAGAACTTTTCAAACTAGTTGATAGTTGTTCCCTGGTTGCACCCCACAATGGGTTCTAATTTACTAAATCACATGTTTCTGTTTTTGGAACATCACATGTAGACTTTTTTGGGGGAGAATCACTCGGCGCGGGGCCTCCCGTGTGTGGTCAGGTGATGGTCAACAACTCAGGCAGGAAATGCTGAAAAGCGGCTAACCTAGGCAACGAAAAAGGGGCCCTATACTTCAACTAGAGGAGCGACCCGTTGGTTCACCAAACCCCAACCCAGCGTCACACATTCTCCAGGTCCGAAGGGATCCAGTGCCCAACTACCGACTCCTCCCGGAATTGCGTTATCGGAGCCGAGCCAGGAATGGCCATTAGTGGACACCCACCACTTTTCACCAGTTAGAGAGGCCCTCTTTAATACATTAAGAAAAGATGTTCACAGGGGCCAGAAAGACTCGGTCATAGGAATTTAGAACACCTACGTGCTGGTAAACGAAAACTTTTTTTCTTTTCAGGCTAAATTGTTGGGACGGACTTTTTATAGGGATTCAAGCTTGCGAAATGATTTATCATTCTTACTGAAGAGTAATTACCAAAGCAAATAACCATACCAAATGCAGATAGCGAAAGAGACGAATCCGTTGTTAGGAATCATTAAATCCTATAAATGATTGTTCGGGTATGTCGTGGAATTTTTTTGAAAGACAAGAATCAAATAATTTTCTGTTGTGGAACAAAATATCTCTCATCTCCCCCTCGAATAGATTTGTTTTTTTTGTTTCCAAAGGAATGTTGTTATGTTGTTTTGAAGGGTGCACTAATCCCTTGAATCCGGTACCAACGGGTATCACCCCCCCAAAACAACGTTCTCTTTCAGGCCTTTCAACCAATCGATACGCCCCCGGAGAGCCGCTTTTGCTAAAGGGGACCATCCTTTTGTTGCGGCATGCTCCTCAGATTTACGGATTCGCAGGGGGCCTCGGCTTTTCATTCTGTTTTATAGAGACCCGAGGAAATTCTATATAATAAAAAATGTAGAAAGGTGGGGGTGAGGTACTTTCCCCGGCATACGGAAAGAAAATCCAGGATGACGGCTTTCAAAAGACGAGTAAGGGACGGGGAGAGGGCGACTGAAAAGGAGGCTCGACCTAAATCTATATTGAGTGACTGCCTCCATTATGTTGTTGCTAGCAAATACCACTATTTTTGGTTTTGGATCTTCCAAATCATTACCGCAGGAGATCCTGACCCATTTTTTTCTGATCCTTCGAGAAAAAGATTCATTCTCTTCATAAAAAATAGGAGGTAGAACCAATAAAGATTTCTTTTTCGAAACCGGATGCATATCCAACGTCTTGACGGACGTCCACAAAATTTTTTGGCACTTTTGACGTCGGGATACGGATCACCCAAAAAATGGTGTGCTATAGCACACCAAAAATCGTCGAAATGGGGGTATGCGCACTTCGGGGCTATTTTGACCTTGAAAATGGGTCGGAATGGCCGTGAGGGCCAACCGGATGCATAGCCAACGTCTTGATGGACGTCCACAAAACTTTTTGGCACTTTTGACGTCGGGATCCGGATCACCCAAAAAATGGTGTGCTATAGCACACGAAAAATCGTCGAAATGGTGGTATGCGTGCTTCGGGGCTATTTTGACCTTGAAAATGGGTCGGAATGGCCGTGAGGGCCAACCGTATGCATAGCCAACGTCTTGACGGACGTCCACAAAAAATTTTGGCACTTTTGACGTCTGGATCTGGATCACCCAAAAAATGGTGTGATATAGCACACGAAAAATCGCCGAAATGGGGGTATGCGCGCTTCGGGGCTATTTTGACCTTGAAAATGGGCAGGAATGGCCGTGAGGGCCAACCGGATGCATAGCCAACGTCTTGACGGACGTCCACAAAAACTTTTGGCACTTTTGACATCGGGATCCGGATCACCCCAAAAATGGTGTGCTATAGCACACGAAAAATAGTCGAAATGGGGGTATGCGCTCTTCGGGGCTATTTTGACCTTGAAAATGGGTCGGAATGGACATTAGGGACAACCGGATGCATAGCTAACGTCTTGATGGACGTCCACAAAAATTTTTGGCACTTTTGACGTCGGGATCCGGATCACCCAAAAAATGGTGTGCTATAGCACACGAAAAATCATCGAAATTGGGGTTGCGCGCTTCGGGGCTATTTTGACCTTGAAAATGGGTCGGAATGGCCGTGAGGGCCAACCGGATGCATAGCCAACGTCTTGACGGACGTCCACAAAACTTTTTGGCACTTTTGACGTCGGGATCCGGATCACCCAAAAAATGGTGTGCTATAGCACACGAAAAATCGTCGAAATGGGGTATGCGTGCTTCGGGGCTATTTTGACCTTGAAAATGGGTCGGAATGGCCGTGAGGGCCAACCGGATGCATAGCCAACGTCTTGACGGACGTCCACAAAAATTTTGGCACTTTTGACGTCGGGATCCGGATCACCCAAAAAATGGTGTGCTATAGCACACGAAAAATCGTCGAAATGGGGGTATGCGCGCTTCGGGGCTATTTTGACCTTGAAAATGGGTCGGAATGGCCGTGAGGGCCAACCGGATGCATAGCCAACGTCTTGACGGACGTCCACAAAATTTTGGCACTTTTGACGTCGGATCCGGATCACCCAAAAAATGGTGTGCTATAGCACACGAAAAATCGTCGAAATGGGGTATGCGCGCTTCGGGGCTATTTTGACCTTGAAAATGGGTCGGAATGGCCGTGAGGGCCAACCGGATGCATAGCCAACGTCTTGACGGACGTCCAAAAAATTTTGGCACTTTTGACGTCGGGATCCGGATCACCCAAAAAATGGTGTGCTATAGCACACGAAAAATCGTCGAAATGGGGTATGCGCGCTTCGGGGCTATTTTGACCTTGAAAATGGGTCGGAATGGCCGTGAGGGCCAACCGGATGCATAGCCAACGTCTTGACGGACGTCCACAAAAATTTTGGCACTTTTGACGTCGGGATCCGGATCACCCAAAAAATGGTGTGCTATAGCACACGAAAAATCGTCGAAATGGGGTATGCGCGCTTCGGGGCTATTTTGACCTTGAAAATGGGTCGGAATGGCCGTGAGGGCCAACCGATGCATAGCCAACGTCTTGACGGACGTCCACAAAAATTTTGGCACTTTTGACGTCGGATCCGGATCACCCAAAAAATGGTGTGCTATAGCACACGAAAAATCGTCGAAATGGGGTATGCGCGCTTCGGGGCTATTTTGACCTTGAAAATGGGTCGGAATGGCCGTGAGGGCCAACCGGATGCATAGCCAACGTCTTGACGGACGTCCACAAAAATTTTGGCACTTTTGACGTCGGGATCCGGATCACCCAAAAAATGGTGTGCTATAGCACACGAAAAATCGTCGAAATGGGGGTATGCGCGCTTCGGGGCTATTTTGACCTTGAAAATGGGTCGGAATGGCCGTGAGGGCCAACCGGATGCATAGCCAACGTCTTGACGGACGTCCACAAAATTTTTGGCACTTTTGACGTCGGATCCGGATCACCCAAAAAATGGTGTGCTATAGCACACGAAAAATCGTCGAAATGGGGTATGCGCGCTTCGGGGCTATTTTGACCTTGAAAATGGGTCGGAATGGCCGTGAGGGCCAACCGGATGCATAGCCAACGTCTTGACGGACGTCCACAAAAATTTTGGCACTTTTGACGTCGGGATCCGGATCACCCAAAAAATGGTGTGCTATAGCACACGAAAAATCGTCGAAATGGGGGTATGCGCGCTTCGGGGCTATTTTGACCTTGAAAATGGGTCGGAATGGCCGTGAGGGCCAACCGGATGCATAGCCAACGTCTTGACGGACGTCCACAAAATTTTTGGCACTTTTGACGTCGGGATCCGGATCACCCAAAAAATGGTGTGCTATAGCACACGAAAAATCGTCGAAATGGGTATGCGCGCTTCGGGGCTATTTTGACCTTGAAAATGGGTCGGAATGGCCGTGAGGGCCAACCGGATGCATAGCCAACGTCTTGACGGACGTCCACAAAATTTTTGGCACTTTTGACGTCGGGATCCGGATCACCCAAAAAATGGTGTGCTATAGCACACGAAAAATCGTCGAAATGGGGTATGCGCGCTTCGGGGCTATTTTGACCTTGAAAATGGGTCGGAATGGCCGTGAGGGCCAACCGGATGCATAGCCAACGTCTTGACGGACGTCCACAAAAATTTTGGCACTTTTGACGTCGGGATCCGGATCACCCAAAAAATGGTGTGCTATAGCACACGAAAAATCGTCGAAATGGGGGTATGCGCGCTTCGGGGCTATTTTGACCTTGAAAATGGGTCGGAATGGCCGTGAGGGCCAACCGGATGCATAGCCAACGTCTTGACGGACGTCCACAAAATTTTTGGCACTTTTGACGTCGGGATCCGGATCACCCAAAAAATGGTGTGCTATAGCACACGAAAAATCGTCGAAATGGGGGTATGCGCGCTTCGGGGCTATTTTGACCTTGAAAATGGGTCGGAATGGCCGTGAGGGCCAACCGGATGCATAGCCAACGTCTTGACGGACGTCCACAAAAATTTTGGCACTTTTGACGTCGGGATCCGGATCACCCAAAAAATGGTGTGCTATAGCACACGAAAAATCGTCGAAATGGGGGTATGCGCGCTTCGGGGCTATTTTGACCTTGAAAATGGGTCGGAATGGCCGTGAGGGCCAACCGGATGCATAGCCAACGTCTTGACGGACGTCCACAAAAATTTTGGCACTTTTGACGTCGGGATCCGGATCACCCAAAAAATGGTGTGCTATAGCACACGAAAAATCGTCGAAATGGGGGTATGCGCGCTTCGGGGCTATTTTGACCTTGAAAATGGGTCGGAATGGCCGTGAGGGCCAACCGGATGCATAGCCAACGTCTTGACGGACGTCCACAAAAATTTTGGCACTTTTGACGTCGGGATCCGGATCACCCAAAAAATGGTGTGCTATAGCACACGAAAAATCGTCGAAATGGGGTATGCGCGCTTCGGGGCTATTTTGACCTTGAAAATGGGTCGGAATGGCCGTGAGGGCCAACCGGATGCATAGCCAACGTCTTGACGGACGTCCACAAAAATTTTGGCACTTTTGACGTCGGGATCCGGATCACCCAAAAAATGGTGTGCTATAGCACACGAAAAATCGTCGAAATGGGGGTATGCGCGCTTCGGGGCTATTTTGACCTTGAAAATGGGTCGGAATGGCCGTGAGGGCCAACCGGATGCATAGCCAACGTCTTGACGGACGTCCACAAAATTTTTGGCACTTTTGACGTCGGGATCCGGATCACCCAAAAAATGGTGTGCTATAGCACACGAAAAATCGTCGAAATGGGGGTATGCGCGCTTCGGGGCTATTTTGACCTTGAAAATGGGTCGGAATGGCCGTGAGGGCCAACCGGATGCATAGCCAACGTCTTGACGGACGTCCACAAAATTTTGGCACTTTTGACGTCGGGATCCGGATCACCCAAAAAATGGTGTGCTATAGCACACGAAAAATCGTCGAAATGGGGGTATGCGCGCTTCGGGGCTATTTTGACCTTGAAAATGGGTCGGAATGGCCGTGAGGGCCAACCGGATGCATAGCCAACGTCTTGACGGACGTCCACAAAAATTTTGGCACTTTTGACGTCGGGATCCGGATCACCCAAAAAATGGTGTGCTATAGCACACGAAAAATCGTCGAAATGGGGGTATGCGCGCTTCGGGGCTATTTTGACCTTGAAAATGGGTCGGAATGGCCGTGAGGGCCAACCGGATGCATAGCCAACGTCTTGACGGACGTCCACAAAAATTTTGGCACTTTTGACGTCGGGATCCGGATCACCCAAAAAATGGTGTGCTATAGCACACGAAAAATCGTCGAAATGGGGGTATGCGCGCTTCGGGGCTATTTTGACCTTGAAAATGGGTCGGAATGGCCGTGAGGGCCAACCGGATGCATAGCCAACGTCTTGACGGACGTCCACAAAAATTTTGGCACTTTTGACGTCGGGATCCGGATCACCCAAAAAATGGTGTGCTATAGCACACGAAAAATCGTCGAAATGGGGGTATGCGCGCTTCGGGGCTATTTTGACCTTGAAAATGGGTCGGAATGGCCGTGAGGGCCAACCGGATGCATAGCCAACGTCTTGACGGACGTCCACAAAAATTTTTGGCACTTTTGACGTCGGGATCCGGATCACCCAAAAAATGGTGTGCTATAGCACACGAAAAATCGTCGAAATGGGGTATGCGCGCTTCGGGGCTATTTTGACCTTGAAAATGGGTCGGAATGGCCGTGAGGGCCAACCGGATGCATAGCCAACGTCTTGACGGACGTCCACAAAATTTTTGGCACTTTTGACGTCGGGATCCGGATCACCCAAAAAATGGTGTGCTATAGCACACGAAAAATCGTCGAAATGGGGGTATGCGCGCTTCGGGGCTATTTTGACCTTGAAAATGGGTCGGAATGGCCGTGAGGGCCAACCGGATGCATAGCCAACGTCTTGACGGACGTCCACAAAAATTTTTGGCACTTTTGACGTCGGGATCCGGATCACCCAAAAAATGGTGTGCTATAGCACACGAAAAATCGTCGAAATGGGGTATGCGCGCTTCGGGGCTATTTTGACCTTGAAAATGGGTCGGAATGGCCGTGAGGGCCAACCGGATGCATAGCCAACGTCTTGACGGACGTCCACAAAATTTTTGGCACTTTTGACGTCGGGATCCGGATCACCCAAAAAATGGTGTGCTATAGCACACGAAAAATCGTCGAAATGGGGGTATGCGCGCTTCGGGGCTATTTTGACCTTGAAAATGGGTCGGAATGGCCGTGAGGGCCAACCGGATGCATAGCCAACGTCTTGACGGACGTCCACAAAATTTTGGCACTTTTGACGTCGGGATCCGGATCACCCAAAAAATGGTGTGCTATAGCACACGAAAAATCGTCGAAATGGGGGTATGCGCGCTTCGGGGCTATTTTGACCTTGAAAATGGGTCGGAATGGCCGTGAGGGCCAACCGGATGCATAGCCAACGTCTTGACGGACGTCCACAAAAATTTTGGCACTTTTGACGTCGGGATCCGGATCACCCAAAAAATGGTGTGCTATAGCACACGAAAAATCGTCGAAATGGGGGTATGCGCGCTTCGGGGCTATTTTGACCTTGAAAATGGGTCGGAATGGCCGTCAGGGCCAACCGGATGCATAGCCAACGTCTTGACGGACGTCCACAAAATTTTTGGCACTTTTGACGTCGGGATCCGGATCACCCAAAAAATGGTGTGCTATAGCACACGAAAAATCGTCGAAATGGGGGTATGCGCGCTTCGGGGCTATTTTGACCTTGAAAATGGGTCGGAATGGCCGTGAGGGCCAACCGGATGCATAGCCAACGTCTTGACGGACGTCCACAAAATTTTTGGCACTTTTGACGTCGGGATCCGGATCACCCAAAAAATGGTGTGCTATAGCACACGAAAAATCGTCGAAATGGGGGTATGCGCGCTTCGGGGCTATTTTGACCTTGAAAATGGGTCGGAATGGCCGTCAGGGCCAACCGGATGCATAGCCAACGTCTTGACGGACGTCCACAAAAATTTTGGCACTTTTGACGTCGGGATCCGGATCACCCAAAAAATGGTGTGCTATAGCACACGAAAAATCGTCGAAATGGGGGTATGCGCGCTTCGGGGCTATTTTGACCTTGAAAATGGGTCGGAATGGCCGTGAGGGCCAACCGGATGCATAGCCAACGTCTTGACGGACGTCCACAAAAATTTTTGGCACTTTTGACGTCGGGATCCGGATCACCCAAAAAATGGTGTGCTATAGCACACGAAAAATCGTCGAAATGGGGGTATGCGCGCTTCGGGGCTATTTTGACCTTGAAAATGGGTCGGAATGGCCGTGAGGGCCAACCGGATGCATAGCCAACGTCTTGACGGACGTCCACAAAATTTTTGGCACTTTTGACGTCGGGATCCGGATCACCCAAAAAATGGTGTGCTATAGCACACGAAAAATCGTCGAAATGGGGGTATGCGCGCTTCGGGGCTATTTTGACCTTGAAAATGGGTCGGAATGGCCGTCAGGGCCAACCGGATGCATAGCCAACGTCTTGACGGACGTCCACAAAATTTTTGGCACTTTTGACGTCGGGATCCGGATCACCCAAAAAATGGTGTGCTATAGCACACGAAAAATCGTCGAAATGGGGGTATGCGCGCTTCGGGGCTATTTTGACCTTGAAAATGGGTCGGAATGGCCGTCAGGGCCAACCGGATGCATAGCCAACGTCTTGACGGACGTCCACAAAATTTTTGGCACTTTTGACGTCGGGATCCGGATCACCCAAAAAATGGTGTGCTATAGCACACGAAAAATCGTCGAAATGGGGGTATGCGCGCTTCGGGGCTATTTTGACCTTGAAAATGGGTCGGAATGGCCGTCAGGGCCAACCGGATGCATAGCCAACGTCTTGACGGACGTCCACAAAATTTTTGGCACTTTTGACGTCGGGATCCGGATCACCCAAAAAATGGTGTGCTATAGCACACGAAAAATCGTCGAAATGGGGGTATGCGCGCTTCGGGGCTATTTTGACCTTGAAAATGGGTCGGAATGGCCGTGAGGGCCAACCGGATGCATAGCCAACGTCTTGACGGACGTCCACAAAATTTTTGGCACTTTTGACGTCGGGATCCGGATCACCCAAAAAATGGTGTGCTATAGCACACGAAAAATCGTCGAAATGGGGGTATGCGCGCTTCGGGGCTATTTTGACCTTGAAAATGGGTCGGAATGGCCGTCAGGGCCAACCGGATGCATAGCCAACGTCTTGACGGACGTCCACAAAAATTTTGGCACTTTTGACGTCGGGATCCGGATCACCCAAAAAATGGTGTGCTATAGCACACGAAAAATCGTCGAAATGGGGGTATGCGCGCTTCGGGGCTATTTTGACCTTGAAAATGGGTCGGAATGGCCGTCAGGGCCAACCGGATGCATAGCCAACGTCTTGACGGACGTCCACAAAAATTTTGGCACTTTTGACGTCGGGATCCGGATCACCCAAAAAATGGTGTGCTATAGCACACGAAAAATCGTCGAAATGGGGGTATGCGCGCTTCGGGGCTATTTTGACCTTGAAAATGGGTCGGAATGGCCGTGAGGGCCAACCGGATGCATAGCCAACGTCTTGACGGACGTCCACAAAAATTTTGGCACTTTTGACGTCGGGATCCGGATCACCCAAAAAATGGTGTGCTATAGCACACGAAAAATCGTCGAAATGGGGGTATGCGCGCTTCGGGGCTATTTTGACCTTGAAAATGGGTCGGAATGGCCGTCAGGGCCAACCGGATGCATAGCCAACGTCTTGACGGACGTCCACAAAATTTTGGCACTTTTGACGTCGGGATCCGGATCACCCAAAAAATGGTGTGCTATAGCACACGAAAAATCGTCGAAATGGGGGTATGCGCGCTTCGGGGCTATTTTGACCTTGAAAATGGGTCGGAATGGCCGTCAGGGCCAACCGGATGCATAGCCAACGTCTTGACGGACGTCCACAAAAATTTTTGGCACTTTTGACGTCGGGATCCGGATCACCCAAAAAATGGTGTGCTATAGCACACGAAAAATCGTCGAAATGGGGGTATGCGCGCTTCGGGGCTATTTTGACCTTGAAAATGGGTCGGAATGGCCGTCAGGGCCAACCGGATGCATAGCCAACGTCTTGACGGACGTCCACAAAAATTTTTGGCACTTTTGACGTCGGGATCCGGATCACCCAAAAAATGGTGTGCTATAGCACACGAAAAATCGTCGAAATGGGGGTATGCGCGCTTCGGGGCTATTTTGACCTTGAAAATGGGTCGGAATGGCCGTCAGGGCCAACCGGATGCATAGCCAACGTCTTGACGGACGTCCACAAAAATTTTTGGCACTTTTGACGTCGGGATCCGGATCACCCAAAAAATGGTGTGCTATAGCACACGAAAAATCGTCGAAATGGGGGTATGCGCGCTTCGGGGCTATTTTGACCTTGAAAATGGGTCGGAATGGCCGTCAGGGCCAACCGGATGCATAGCCAACGTCTTGACGGACGTCCACAAAATTTTTGGCACTTTTGACGTCGGGATCCGGATCACCCAAAAAATGGTGTGCTATAGCACACGAAAAATCGTCGAAATGGGGGTATGCGCGCTTCGGGGCTATTTTGACCTTGAAAATGGGTCGGAATGGCCGTCAGGGCCAACCGGATGCATAGCCAACGTCTTGACGGACGTCCACAAAAATTTTGGCACTTTTGACGTCGGGATCCGGATCACCCAAAAAATGGTGTGCTATAGCACACGAAAAATCGTCGAAATGGGGGTATGCGCGCTTCGGGGCTATTTTGACCTTGAAAATGGGTCGGAATGGCCGTCAGGGCCAACCGGATGCATAGCCAACGTCTTGACGGACGTCCACAAAAATTTTTGGCACTTTTGACGTCGGGATCCGGATCACCCAAAAAATGGTGTGCTATAGCACACGAAAAATCGTCGAAATGGGGGTATGCGCGCTTCGGGGCTATTTTGACCTTGAAAATGGGTCGGAATGGCCGTCAGGGCCAACCGGATGCATAGCCAACGTCTTGACGGACGTCCACAAAAATTTTGGCACTTTTGACGTCGGGATCCGGATCACCCAAAAAATGGTGTGCTATAGCACACGAAAAATCGTCGAAATGGGGGTATGCGCGCTTCGGGGCTATTTTGACCTTGAAAATGGGTCGGAATGGCCGTCAGGGCCAACCGGATGCATAGCCAACGTCTTGACGGACGTCCACAAAATTTTTGGCACTTTTGACGTCGGGATCCGGATCACCCAAAAAATGGTGTGCTATAGCACACGAAAAATCGTCGAAATGGGGGTATGCGCGCTTCGGGGCTATTTTGACCTTGAAAATGGGTCGGAATGGCCGTCAGGGCCAACCGGATGCATAGCCAACGTCTTGACGGACGTCCACAAAATTTTTGGCACTTTTGACGTCGGGATCCGGATCACCCAAAAAATGGTGTGCTATAGCACACGAAAAATCGTCGAAATGGGGGTATGCGCGCTTCGGGGCTATTTTGACCTTGAAAATGGGTCGGAATGGCCGTCAGGGCCAACCGGATGCATAGCCAACGTCTTGACGGACGTCCACAAAATTTTGGCACTTTTGACGTCGGGATCCGGATCACCCAAAAAATGGTGTGCTATAGCACACGAAAAATCGTCGAAATGGGGGTATGCGCGCTTCGGGGCTATTTTGACCTTGAAAATGGGTCGGAATGGCCGTGAGGGCCAACCGGATGCATAGCCAACGTCTTGACGGACGTCCACAAAATTTTTGGCACTTTTGACGTCGGGATCCGGATCACCCAAAAAATGGTGTGCTATAGCACACGAAAAATCGTCGAAATGGGGGTATGCGCGCTTCGGGGCTATTTTGACCTTGAAAATGGGTCGGAATGGCCGTGAGGGCCAACCGGATGCATAGCCAACGTCTTGACGGACGTCCACAAAATTTTGGCACTTTTGACGTCGGGATCCGGATCACCCAAAAAATGGTGTGCTATAGCACACGAAAAATCGTCGAAATGGGGTATGCGCGCTTCGGGGCTATTTTGACCTTGAAAATGGGTCGGAATGGCCGTCAGGGCCAACCGGATGCATAGCCAACGTCTTGACGGACGTCCACAAAATTTTGGCACTTTTGACGTCGGGATCCGGATCACCCAAAAAATGGTGTGCTATAGCACACGAAAAATCGTCGAAATGGGGGTATGCGCGCTTCGGGGCTATTTTGACCTTGAAAATGGGTCGGAATGGCCGTCAGGGCCAACCGGATGCATAGCCAACGTCTTGACGGACGTCCACAAAATTTTGGCACTTTTGACGTCGGGATCCGGATCACCCAAAAAATGGTGTGCTATAGCACACGAAAAATCGTCGAAATGGGGGTATGCGCGCTTCGGGGCTATTTTGACCTTGAAAATGGGTCGGAATGGCCGTCAGGGCCAACCGGATGCATAGCCAACGTCTTGACGGACGTCCACAAAATTTTGGCACTTTTGACGTCGGGATCCGGATCACCCAAAAAATGGTGTGCTATAGCACACGAAAAATCGTCGAAATGGGGGTATGCGCGCTTCGGGGCTATTTTGACCTTGAAAATGGGTCGGAATGGCCGTGAGGGCCAACCGGATGCATAGCCAACGTCTTGACGGACGTCCACAAAATTTTTGGCACTTTTGACGTCGGGATCCGGATCACCCAAAAAATGGTGTGCTATAGCACACGAAAAATCGTCGAAATGGGGGTATGCGCGCTTCGGGGCTATTTTGACCTTGAAAATGGGTCGGAATGGCCGTCAGGGCCAACCGGATGCATAGCCAACGTCTTGACGGACGTCCACAAAAATTTTGGCACTTTTGACGTCGGGATCCGGATCACCCAAAAAATGGTGTGCTATAGCACACGAAAAATCGTCGAAATGGGGTATGCGCGCTTCGGGGCTATTTTGACCTTGAAAATGGGTCGGAATGGCCGTGAGGGCCAACCGGATGCATAGCCAACGTCTTGACGGACGTCCACAAAATTTTGGCACTTTTGACGTCGGGATCCGGATCACCCAAAAAATGGTGTGCTATAGCACACGAAAAATCGTCGAAATGGGGGTATGCGCGCTTCGGGGCTATTTTGACCTTGAAAATGGGTCGGAATGGCCGTGAGGGCCAACCGGATGCATAGCCAACGTCTTGACGGACGTCCACAAAAATTTTGGCACTTTTGACGTCGGGATCCGGATCACCCAAAAAATGGTGTGCTATAGCACACGAAAAATCGTCGAAATGGGGGTATGCGCGCTTCGGGGCTATTTTGACCTTGAAAATGGGTCGGAATGGCCGTGAGGGCCAACCGGATGCATAGCCAACGTCTTGACGGACGTCCACAAAAATTTTTGGCACTTTTGACGTCGGGATCCGGATCACCCAAAAAATGGTGTGCTATAGCACACGAAAAATCGTCGAAATGGGGGTATGCGCGCTTCGGGGCTATTTTGACCTTGAAAATGGGTCGGAATGGCCGTGAGGGCCAACCGGATGCATAGCCAACGTCTTGACGGACGTCCACAAAAATTTTTGGCACTTTTGACGTCGGGATCCGGATCACCCAAAAAATGGTGTGCTATAGCACACGAAAAATCGTCGAAATGGGGGTATGCGCGCTTCGGGGCTATTTTGACCTTGAAAATGGGTCGGAATGGCCGTGAGGGCCAACCGGATGCATAGCCAACGTCTTGACGGACGTCCACAAAAATTTTTGGCACTTTTGACGTCGGGATCCGGATCACCCAAAAAATGGTGTGCTATAGCACACGAAAAATCGTCGAAATGGGGGTATGCGCGCTTCGGGGCTATTTTGACCTTGAAAATGGGTCGGAATGGCCGTCAGGGCCAACCGGATGCATAGCCAACGTCTTGACGGACGTCCACAAAATTTTTGGCACTTTTGACGTCGGGATCCGGATCACCCAAAAAATGGTGTGCTATAGCACACGAAAAATCGTCGAAATGGGGTATGCGCGCTTCGGGGCTATTTTGACCTTGAAAATGGGTCGGAATGGCCGTGAGGGCCAACCGGATGCATAGCCAACGTCTTGACGGACGTCCACAAAATTTTGGCACTTTTGACGTCGGGATCCGGATCACCCAAAAAATGGTGTGCTATAGCACACGAAAAATCGTCGAAATGGGGGTATGCGCGCTTCGGGGCTATTTTGACCTTGAAAATGGGTCGGAATGGCCGTGAGGGCCAACCGGATGCATAGCCAACGTCTTGACGGACGTCCACAAAATTTTGGCACTTTTGACGTCGGGATCCGGATCACCCAAAAAATGGTGTGCTATAGCACACGAAAAATCGTCGAAATGGGGGTATGCGCGCTTCGGGGCTATTTTGACCTTGAAAATGGGTCGGAATGGCCGTGAGGGCCAACCGGATGCATAGCCAACGTCTTGACGGACGTCCACAAAATTTTTGGCACTTTTGACGTCGGGATCCGGATCACCCAAAAAATGGTGTGCTATAGCACACGAAAAATCGTCGAAATGGGGGTATGCGCGCTTCGGGGCTATTTTGACCTTGAAAATGGGTCGGAATGGCCGTGAGGGCCAACCGGATGCATAGCCAACGTCTTGACGGACGTCCACAAAAATTTTGGCACTTTTGACGTCGGGATCCGGATCACCCAAAAAATGGTGTGCTATAGCACACGAAAAATCGTCGAAATGGGGGTATGCGCGCTTCGGGGCTATTTTGACCTTGAAAATGGGTCGGAATGGCCGTGAGGGCCAACCGGATGCATAGCCAACGTCTTGACGGACGTCCACAAAATTTTGGCACTTTTGACGTCGGGATCCGGATCACCCAAAAAATGGTGTGCTATAGCACACGAAAAATCGTCGAAATGGGGGTATGCGCGCTTCGGGGCTATTTTGACCTTGAAAATGGGTCGGAATGGCCGTCAGGGCCAACCGGATGCATAGCCAACGTCTTGACGGACGTCCACAAAATTTTGGCACTTTTGACGTCGGGATCCGGATCACCCAAAAAATGGTGTGCTATAGCACACGAAAAATCGTCGAAATGGGGGTATGCGCGCTTCGGGGCTATTTTGACCTTGAAAATGGGTCGGAATGGCCGTCAGGGCCAACCGGATGCATAGCCAACGTCTTGACGGACGTCCACAAAATTTTGGCACTTTTGACGTCGGGATCCGGATCACCCAAAAAATGGTGTGCTATAGCACACGAAAAATCGTCGAAATGGGGGTATGCGCGCTTCGGGGCTATTTTGACCTTGAAAATGGGTCGGAATGGCCGTGAGGGCCAACCGGATGCATAGCCAACGTCTTGACGGACGTCCACAAAATTTTGGCACTTTTGACGTCGGGATCCGGATCACCCAAAAAATGGTGTGCTATAGCACACGAAAAATCGTCGAAATGGGGGTATGCGCGCTTCGGGGCTATTTTGACCTTGAAAATGGGTCGGAATGGCCGTGAGGGCCAACCGGATGCATAGCCAACGTCTTGACGGACGTCCACAAAATTTTGGCACTTTTGACGTCGGGATCCGGATCACCCAAAAAATGGTGTGCTATAGCACACGAAAAATCGTCGAAATGGGGGTATGCGCGCTTCGGGGCTATTTTGACCTTGAAAATGGGTCGGAATGGCCGTGAGGGCCAACCGGATGCATAGCCAACGTCTTGACGGACGTCCACAAAAATTTTTGGCACTTTTGACGTCGGGATCCGGATCACCCAAAAAATGGTGTGCTATAGCACACGAAAAATCGTCGAAATGGGGGTATGCGCGCTTCGGGGCTATTTTGACCTTGAAAATGGGTCGGAATGGCCGTGAGGGCCAACCGGATGCATAGCCAACGTCTTGACGGACGTCCACAAAAATTTTGGCACTTTTGACGTCGGGATCCGGATCACCCAAAAAATGGTGTGCTATAGCACACGAAAAATCGTCGAAATGGGGGTATGCGCGCTTCGGGGCTATTTTGACCTTGAAAATGGGTCGGAATGGCCGTGAGGGCCAACCGGATGCATAGCCAACGTCTTGACGGACGTCCACAAAAATTTTGGCACTTTTGACGTCGGGATCCGGATCACCCAAAAAATGGTGTGCTATAGCACACGAAAAATCGTCGAAATGGGGGTATGCGCGCTTCGGGGCTATTTTGACCTTGAAAATGGGTCGGAATGGCCGTCAGGGCCAACCGGATGCATAGCCAACGTCTTGACGGACGTCCACAAAATTTTGGCACTTTTGACGTCGGGATCCGGATCACCCAAAAAATGGTGTGCTATAGCACACGAAAAATCGTCGAAATGGGGGTATGCGCGCTTCGGGGCTATTTTGACCTTGAAAATGGGTCGGAATGGCCGTGAGGGCCAACCGGATGCATAGCCAACGTCTTGACGGACGTCCACAAAATTTTGGCACTTTTGACGTCGGGATCCGGATCACCCAAAAAATGGTGTGCTATAGCACACGAAAAATCGTCGAAATGGGGGTATGCGCGCTTCGGGGCTATTTTGACCTTGAAAATGGGTCGGAATGGCCGTGAGGGCCAACCGGATGCATAGCCAACGTCTTGACGGACGTCCACAAAATTTTGGCACTTTTGACGTCGGGATCCGGATCACCCAAAAAATGGTGTGCTATAGCACACGAAAAATCGTCGAAATGGGGGTATGCGCGCTTCGGGGCTATTTTGACCTTGAAAATGGGTCGGAATGGCCGTGAGGGCCAACCGGATGCATAGCCAACGTCTTGACGGACGTCCACAAAAATTTTGGCACTTTTGACGTCGGGATCCGGATCACCCAAAAAATGGTGTGCTATAGCACACGAAAAATCGTCGAAATGGGGGTATGCGCGCTTCGGGGCTATTTTGACCTTGAAAATGGGTCGGAATGGCCGTGAGGGCCAACCGGATGCATAGCCAACGTCTTGACGGACGTCCACAAAATTTTGGCACTTTTGACGTCGGGATCCGGATCACCCAAAAAATGGTGTGCTATAGCACACGAAAAATCGTCGAAATGGGGGTATGCGCGCTTCGGGGCTATTTTGACCTTGAAAATGGGTCGGAATGGCCGTGAGGGCCAACCGGATGCATAGCCAACGTCTTGACGGACGTCCACAAAATTTTTGGCACTTTTGACGTCGGGATCCGGATCACCCAAAAAATGGTGTGCTATAGCACACGAAAAATCGTCGAAATGGGGGTATGCGCGCTTCGGGGCTATTTTGACCTTGAAAATGGGTCGGAATGGCCGTGAGGGCCAACCGGATGCATAGCCAACGTCTTGACGGACGTCCACAAAAATTTTTGGCACTTTTGACGTCGGGATCCGGATCACCCAAAAAATGGTGTGCTATAGCACACGAAAAATCGTCGAAATGGGGGTATGCGCGCTTCGGGGCTATTTTGACCTTGAAAATGGGTCGGAATGGCCGTGAGGGCCAACCGGATGCATAGCCAACGTCTTGACGGACGTCCACAAAATTTTGGCACTTTTGACGTCGGGATCCGGATCACCCAAAAAATGGTGTGCTATAGCACACGAAAAATCGTCGAAATGGGGGTATGCGCGCTTCGGGGCTATTTTGACCTTGAAAATGGGTCGGAATGGCCGTGAGGGCCAACCGGATGCATAGCCAACGTCTTGACGGACGTCCACAAAATTTTGGCACTTTTGACGTCGGGATCCGGATCACCCAAAAAATGGTGTGCTATAGCACACGAAAAATCGTCGAAATGGGGGTATGCGCGCTTCGGGGCTATTTTGACCTTGAAAATGGGTCGGAATGGCCGTGAGGGCCAACCGGATGCATAGCCAACGTCTTGACGGACGTCCACAAAATTTTGGCACTTTTGACGTCGGGATCCGGATCACCCAAAAAATGGTGTGCTATAGCACACGAAAAATCGTCGAAATGGGGGTATGCGCGCTTCGGGGCTATTTTGACCTTGAAAATGGGTCGGAATGGCCGTGAGGGCCAACCGGATGCATAGCCAACGTCTTGACGGACGTCCACAAAATTTTTGGCACTTTTGACGTCGGGATCCGGATCACCCAAAAAATGGTGTGCTATAGCACACGAAAAATCGTCGAAATGGGGTATGCGCGCTTCGGGGCTATTTTGACCTTGAAAATGGGTCGGAATGGCCGTGAGGGCCAACCGGATGCATAGCCAACGTCTTGACGGACGTCCACAAAATTTTTGGCACTTTTGACGTCGGGATCCGGATCACCCAAAAAATGGTGTGCTATAGCACACGAAAAATCGTCGAAATGGGGGTATGCGCGCTTCGGGGCTATTTTGACCTTGAAAATGGGTCGGAATGGCCGTGAGGGCCAACCGGATGCATAGCCAACGTCTTGACGGACGTCCACAAAATTTTTGGCACTTTTGACGTCGGGATCCGGATCACCCAAAAAATGGTGTGCTATAGCACACGAAAAATCGTCGAAATGGGGGTATGCGCGCTTCGGGGCTATTTTGACCTTGAAAATGGGTCGGAATGGCCGTGAGGGCCAACCGGATGCATAGCCAACGTCTTGACGGACGTCCACAAAAATTTTGGCACTTTTGACGTCGGGATCCGGATCACCCAAAAAATGGTGTGCTATAGCACACGAAAAATCGTCGAAATGGGGGTATGCGCGCTTCGGGGCTATTTTGACCTTGAAAATGGGTCGGAATGGCCGTGAGGGCCAACCGGATGCATAGCCAACGTCTTGACGGACGTCCACAAAATTTTGGCACTTTTGACGTCGGGATCCGGATCACCCAAAAAATGGTGTGCTATAGCACACGAAAAATCGTCGAAATGGGGGTATGCGCGCTTCGGGGCTATTTTGACCTTGAAAATGGGTCGGAATGGCCGTGAGGGCCAACCGGATGCATAGCCAACGTCTTGACGGACGTCCACAAAAATTTTGGCACTTTTGACGTCGGGATCCGGATCACCCAAAAAATGGTGTGCTATAGCACACGAAAAATCGTCGAAATGGGGGTATGCGCGCTTCGGGGCTATTTTGACCTTGAAAATGGGTCGGAATGGCCGTGAGGGCCAACCGGATGCATAGCCAACGTCTTGACGGACGTCCACAAAAATTTTGGCACTTTTGACGTCGGGATCCGGATCACCCAAAAAATGGTGTGCTATAGCACACGAAAAATCGTCGAAATGGGGGTATGCGCGCTTCGGGGCTATTTTGACCTTGAAAATGGGTCGGAATGGCCGTGAGGGCCAACCGGATGCATAGCCAACGTCTTGACGGACGTCCACAAAAATTTTGGCACTTTTGACGTCGGGATCCGGATCACCCAAAAAATGGTGTGCTATAGCACACGAAAAATCGTCGAAATGGGGGTATGCGCGCTTCGGGGCTATTTTGACCTTGAAAATGGGTCGGAATGGCCGTGAGGGCCAACCGGATGCATAGCCAACGTCTTGACGGACGTCCACAAAAATTTTGGCACTTTTGACGTCGGGATCCGGATCACCCAAAAAATGGTGTGCTATAGCACACGAAAAATCGTCGAAATGGGGGTATGCGCGCTTCGGGGCTATTTTGACCTTGAAAATGGGTCGGAATGGCCGTGAGGGCCAACCGGATGCATAGCCAACGTCTTGACGGACGTCCACAAAATTTTTGGCACTTTTGACGTCGGGATCCGGATCACCCAAAAAATGGTGTGCTATAGCACACGAAAAATCGTCGAAATGGGGGTATGCGCGCTTCGGGGCTATTTTGACCTTGAAAATGGGTCGGAATGGCCGTGAGGGCCAACCGGATGCATAGCCAACGTCTTGACGGACGTCCACAAAAATTTTTGGCACTTTTGACGTCGGGATCCGGATCACCCAAAAAATGGTGTGCTATAGCACACGAAAAATCGTCGAAATGGGGGTATGCGCGCTTCGGGGCTATTTTGACCTTGAAAATGGGTCGGAATGGCCGTGAGGGCCAACCGGATGCATAGCCAACGTCTTGACGGACGTCCACAAAATTTTGGCACTTTTGACGTCGGGATCCGGATCACCCAAAAAATGGTGTGCTATAGCACACGAAAAATCGTCGAAATGGGGGTATGCGCGCTTCGGGGCTATTTTGACCTTGAAAATGGGTCGGAATGGCCGTGAGGGCCAACCGGATGCATAGCCAACGTCTTGACGGACGTCCACAAAAATTTTGGCACTTTTGACGTCGGGATCCGGATCACCCAAAAAATGGTGTGCTATAGCACACGAAAAATCGTCGAAATGGGGGTATGCGCGCTTCGGGGCTATTTTGACCTTGAAAATGGGTCGGAATGGCCGTGAGGGCCAACCGGATGCATAGCCAACGTCTTGACGGACGTCCACAAAATTTTTGGCACTTTTGACGTCGGGATCCGGATCACCCAAAAAATGGTGTGCTATAGCACACGAAAAATCGTCGAAATGGGGGTATGCGCGCTTCGGGGCTATTTTGACCTTGAAAATGGGTCGGAATGGCCGTGAGGGCCAACCGGATGCATAGCCAACGTCTTGACGGACGTCCACAAAATTTTGGCACTTTTGACGTCGGGATCCGGATCACCCAAAAAATGGTGTGCTATAGCACACGAAAAATCGTCGAAATGGGGGTATGCGCGCTTCGGGGCTATTTTGACCTTGAAAATGGGTCGGAATGGCCGTGAGGGCCAACCGGATGCATAGCCAACGTCTTGACGGACGTCCACAAAATTTTTGGCACTTTTGACGTCGGGATCCGGATCACCCAAAAAATGGTGTGCTATAGCACACGAAAAATCGTCGAAATGGGGGTATGCGCGCTTCGGGGCTATTTTGACCTTGAAAATGGGTCGGAATGGCCGTGAGGGCCAACCGGATGCATAGCCAACGTCTTGACGGACGTCCACAAAAATTTTGGCACTTTTGACGTCGGGATCCGGATCACCCAAAAAATGGTGTGCTATAGCACACGAAAAATCGTCGAAATGGGGGTATGCGCGCTTCGGGGCTATTTTGACCTTGAAAATGGGTCGGAATGGCCGTGAGGGCCAACCGGATGCATAGCCAACGTCTTGACGGACGTCCACAAAAATTTTGGCACTTTTGACGTCGGGATCCGGATCACCCAAAAAATGGTGTGCTATAGCACACGAAAAATCGTCGAAATGGGGGTATGCGCGCTTCGGGGCTATTTTGACCTTGAAAATGGGTCGGAATGGCCGTGAGGGCCAACCGGATGCATAGCCAACGTCTTGACGGACGTCCACAAAATTTTGGCACTTTTGACGTCGGGATCCGGATCACCCAAAAAATGGTGTGCTATAGCACACGAAAAATCGTCGAAATGGGGTATGCGCGCTTCGGGGCTATTTTGACCTTGAAAATGGGTCGGAATGGCCGTGAGGGCCAACCGGATGCATAGCCAACGTCTTGACGGACGTCCACAAAAATTTTTGGCACTTTTGACGTCGGGATCCGGATCACCCAAAAAATGGTGTGCTATAGCACACGAAAAATCGTCGAAATGGGGGTATGCGCGCTTCGGGGCTATTTTGACCTTGAAAATGGGTCGGAATGGCCGTGAGGGCCAACCGGATGCATAGCCAACGTCTTGACGGACGTCCACAAAAATTTTGGCACTTTTGACGTCGGGATCCGGATCACCCAAAAAATGGTGTGCTATAGCACACGAAAAATCGTCGAAATGGGGGTATGCGCGCTTCGGGGCTATTTTGACCTTGAAAATGGGTCGGAATGGCCGTGAGGGCCAACCGGATGCATAGCCAACGTCTTGACGGACGTCCACAAAATTTTGGCACTTTTGACGTCGGGATCCGGATCACCCAAAAAATGGTGTGCTATAGCACACGAAAAATCATCGAAATGGGGGTATGCGCGCTTCGGGGCTATTTTGACCTTGAAAATGGGTCGGAATGGCCGTGAGGGCCAACCGGATGCATAGCCAACGTCTTGACGGACGTCCACAAAAATTTTGGCACTTTTGACGTCGGGATCCGGATCACCCAAAAAATGGTGTGCTATAGCACACGAAAAATCGTCGAAATGGGGGTATGCGCGCTTCGGGGCTATTTTGACCTTGAAAATGGGTCGGAATGGCCGTGAGGGCCAACCGGATGCATAGCCAACGTCTTGACGGACGTCCACAAAAATTTTGGCACTTTTGACGTCGGGATCCGGATCACCCAAAAAATGGTGTGCTATAGCACACGAAAAATCGTCGAAATGGGGGTATGCGCGCTTCGGGGCTATTTTGACCTTGAAAATGGGTCGGAATGGCCGTGAGGGCCAACCGGATGCATAGCCAACGTCTTGACGGACGTCCACAAAATTTTTGGCACTTTTGACGTCGGGATCCGGATCACCCAAAAAATGGTGTGCTATAGCACACGAAAAATCGTCGAAATGGGGGTATGCGCGCTTCGGGGCTATTTTGACCTTGAAAATGGGTCGGAATGGCCGTGAGGGCCAACCGGATGCATAGCCAACGTCTTGACGGACGTCCACAAAATTTTTGGCACTTTTGACGTCGGGATCCGGATCACCCAAAAAATGGTGTGCTATAGCACACGAAAAATCGTCGAAATGGGGGTATGCGCGCTTCGGGGCTATTTTGACCTTGAAAATGGGTCGGAATGGCCGTGAGGGCCAACCGGATGCATAGCCAACGTCTTGACGGACGTCCACAAAAATTTTTGGCACTTTTGACGTCGGGATCCGGATCACCCAAAAAATGGTGTGCTATAGCACACGAAAAATCGTCGAAATGGGGGTATGCGCGCTTCGGGGCTATTTTGACCTTGAAAATGGGTCGGAATGGCCGTGAGGGCCAACCGGATGCATAGCCAACGTCTTGACGGACGTCCACAAAAATTTTTGGCACTTTTGACGTCGGGATCCGGATCACCCAAAAAATGGTGTGCTATAGCACACGAAAAATCGTCGAAATGGGGGTATGCGCGCTTCGGGGCTATTTTGACCTTGAAAATGGGTCGGAATGGCCGTGAGGGCCAACCGGATGCATAGCCAACGTCTTGACGGACGTCCACAAAATTTTTGGCACTTTTGACGTCGGGATCCGGATCACCCAAAAAATGGTGTGCTATAGCACACGAAAAATCGTCGAAATGGGGGTATGCGCGCTTCGGGGCTATTTTGACCTTGAAAATGGGTCGGAATGGCCGTGAGGGCCAACCGGATGCATAGCCAACGTCTTGACGGACGTCCACAAAAATTTTGGCACTTTTGACGTCGGGATCCGGATCACCCAAAAAATGGTGTGCTATAGCACACGAAAAATCGTCGAAATGGGGGTATGCGCGCTTCGGGGCTATTTTGACCTTGAAAATGGGTCGGAATGGCCGTGAGGGCCAACCGGATGCATAGCCAACGTCTTGACGGACGTCCACAAAAATTTTGGCACTTTTGACGTCGGGATCCGGATCACCCAAAAAATGGTGTGCTATAGCACACGAAAAATCGTCGAAATGGGGGTATGCGCGCTTCGGGGCTATTTTGACCTTGAAAATGGGTCGGAATGGCCGTGAGGGCCAACCGGATGCATAGCCAACGTCTTGACGGACGTCCACAAAATTTTTGGCACTTTTGACGTCGGGATCCGGATCACCCAAAAAATGGTGTGCTATAGCACACGAAAAATCGTCGAAATGGGGGTATGCGCGCTTCGGGGCTATTTTGACCTTGAAAATGGGTCGGAATGGCCGTGAGGGCCAACCGGATGCATAGCCAACGTCTTGACGGACGTCCACAAAATTTTGGCACTTTTGACGTCGGGATCCGGATCACCCAAAAAATGGTGTGCTATAGCACACGAAAAATCGTCGAAATGGGGGTATGCGCGCTTCGGGGCTATTTTGACCTTGAAAATGGGTCGGAATGGCCGTGAGGGCCAACCGGATGCATAGCCAACGTCTTGACGGACGTCCACAAAAATTTTTGGCACTTTTGACGTCGGGATCCGGATCACCCAAAAAATGGTGTGCTATAGCACACGAAAAATCGTCGAAATGGGGGTATGCGCGCTTCGGGGCTATTTTGACCTTGAAAATGGGTCGGAATGGCCGTGAGGGCCAACCGGATGCATAGCCAACGTCTTGACGGACGTCCACAAAAATTTTGGCACTTTTGACGTCGGGATCCGGATCACCCAAAAAATGGTGTGCTATAGCACACGAAAAATCGTCGAAATGGGGGTATGCGCGCTTCGGGGCTATTTTGACCTTGAAAATGGGTCGGAATGGCCGTGAGGGCCAACCGGATGCATAGCCAACGTCTTGACGGACGTCCACAAAAATTTTGGCACTTTTGACGTCGGGATCCGGATCACCCAAAAAATGGTGTGCTATAGCACACGAAAAATCGTCGAAATGGGGGTATGCGCGCTTCGGGGCTATTTTGACCTTGAAAATGGGTCGGAATGGCCGTGAGGGCCAACCGGATGCATAGCCAACGTCTTGACGGACGTCCACAAAAATTTTTGGCACTTTTGACGTCGGGATCCGGATCACCCAAAAAATGGTGTGCTATAGCACACGAAAAATCGTCGAAATGGGGGTATGCGCGCTTCGGGGCTATTTTGACCTTGAAAATGGGTCGGAATGGCCGTGAGGGCCAACCGGATGCATAGCCAACGTCTTGACGGACGTCCACAAAAATTTTTGGCACTTTTGACGTCGGGATCCGGATCACCCAAAAAATGGTGTGCTATAGCACACGAAAAATCGTCGAAATGGGGTATGCGCGCTTCGGGGCTATTTTGACCTTGAAAATGGGTCGGAATGGCCGTGAGGGCCAACCGGATGCATAGCCAACGTCTTGACGGACGTCCACAAAATTTTTGGCACTTTTGACGTCGGGATCCGGATCACCCAAAAAATGGTGTGCTATAGCACACGAAAAATCGTCGAAATGGGGGTATGCGCGCTTCGGGGCTATTTTGACCTTGAAAATGGGTCGGAATGGCCGTGAGGGCCAACCGGATGCATAGCCAACGTCTTGACGGACGTCCACAAAATTTTTGGCACTTTTGACGTCGGGATCCGGATCACCCAAAAAATGGTGTGCTATAGCACACGAAAAATCGTCGAAATGGGGGTATGCGCGCTTCGGGGCTATTTTGACCTTGAAAATGGGTCGGAATGGCCGTGAGGGCCAACCGGATGCATAGCCAACGTCTTGACGGACGTCCACAAAAATTTTTGGCACTTTTGACGTCGGGATCCGGATCACCCAAAAAATGGTGTGCTATAGCACACGAAAAATCGTCGAAATGGGGGTATGCGCGCTTCGGGGCTATTTTGACCTTGAAAATGGGTCGGAATGGCCGTGAGGGCCAACCGGATGCATAGCCAACGTCTTGACGGACGTCCACAAAAATTTTTGGCACTTTTGACGTCGGGATCCGGATCACCCAAAAAATGGTGTGCTATAGCACACGAAAAATCGTCGAAATGGGGGTATGCGCGCTTCGGGGCTATTTTGACCTTGAAAATGGGTCGGAATGGCCGTGAGGGCCAACCGGATGCATAGCCAACGTCTTGACGGACGTCCACAAAAATTTTGGCACTTTTGACGTCGGGATCCGGATCACCCAAAAAATGGTGTGCTATAGCACACGAAAAATCGTCGAAATGGGGTATGCGCGCTTCGGGGCTATTTTGACCTTGAAAATGGGTCGGAATGGCCGTGAGGGCCAACCGGATGCATAGCCAACGTCTTGACGGACGTCCACAAAAATTTTGGCACTTTTGACGTCGGGATCCGGATCACCCAAAAAATGGTGTGCTATAGCACACGAAAAATCGTCGAAATGGGGGTATGCGCGCTTCGGGGCTATTTTGACCTTGAAAATGGGTCGGAATGGCCGTGAGGGCCAACCGGATGCATAGCCAACGTCTTGACGGACGTCCACAAAAATTTTGGCACTTTTGACGTCGGGATCCGGATCACCCAAAAAATGGTGTGCTATAGCACACGAAAAATCGTCGAAATGGGGGTATGCGCGCTTCGGGGCTATTTTGACCTTGAAAATGGGTCGGAATGGCCGTGAGGGCCAACCGGATGCATAGCCAACGTCTTGACGGACGTCCACAAAATTTTGGCACTTTTGACGTCGGGATCCGGATCACCCAAAAAATGGTGTGCTATAGCACACGAAAAATCGTCGAAATGGGGGTATGCGCGCTTCGGGGCTATTTTGACCTTGAAAATGGGTCGGAATGGCCGTGAGGGCCAACCGGATGCATAGCCAACGTCTTGACGGACGTCCACAAAAATTTTTGGCACTTTTGACGTCGGGATCCGGATCACCCAAAAAATGGTGTGCTATAGCACACGAAAAATCGTCGAAATGGGGGTATGCGCGCTTCGGGGCTATTTTGACCTTGAAAATGGGTCGGAATGGCCGTGAGGGCCAACCGGATGCATAGCCAACGTCTTGACGGACGTCCACAAAAATTTTGGCACTTTTGACGTCGGGATCCGGATCACCCAAAAAATGGTGTGCTATAGCACACGAAAAATCGTCGAAATGGGGGTATGCGCGCTTCGGGGCTATTTTGACCTTGAAAATGGGTCGGAATGGCCGTGAGGGCCAACCGGATGCATAGCCAACGTCTTGACGGACGTCCACAAAAATTTTGGCACTTTTGACGTCGGGATCCGGATCACCCAAAAAATGGTGTGCTATAGCACACGAAAAATCGTCGAAATGGGGGTATGCGCGCTTCGGGGCTATTTTGACCTTGAAAATGGGTCGGAATGGCCGTGAGGGCCAACCGGATGCATAGCCAACGTCTTGACGGACGTCCACAAAATTTTTGGCACTTTTGACGTCGGGATCCGGATCACCCAAAAAATGGTGTGCTATAGCACACGAAAAATCGTCGAAATGGGGGTATGCGCGCTTCGGGGCTATTTTGACCTTGAAAATGGGTCGGAATGGCCGTGAGGGCCAACCGGATGCATAGCCAACGTCTTGACGGACGTCCACAAAAATTTTGGCACTTTTGACGTCGGGATCCGGATCACCCAAAAAATGGTGTGCTATAGCACACGAAAAATCGTCGAAATGGGGGTATGCGCGCTTCGGGGCTATTTTGACCTTGAAAATGGGTCGGAATGGCCGTGAGGGCCAACCGGATGCATAGCCAACGTCTTGACGGACGTCCACAAAATTTTTGGCACTTTTGACGTCGGGATCCGGATCACCCAAAAAATGGTGTGCTATAGCACACGAAAAATCGTCGAAATGGGGGTATGCGCGCTTCGGGGCTATTTTGACCTTGAAAATGGGTCGGAATGGCCGTGAGGGCCAACCGGATGCATAGCCAACGTCTTGACGGACGTCCACAAAAATTTTTGGCACTTTTGACGTCGGGATCCGGATCACCCAAAAAATGGTGTGCTATAGCACACGAAAAATCGTCGAAATGGGGGTATGCGCGCTTCGGGGCTATTTTGACCTTGAAAATGGGTCGGAATGGCCGTGAGGGCCAACCGGATGCATAGCCAACGTCTTGACGGACGTCCACAAAAATTTTGGCACTTTTGACGTCGGGATCCGGATCACCCAAAAAATGGTGTGCTATAGCACACGAAAAATCGTCGAAATGGGGGTATGCGCGCTTCGGGGCTATTTTGACCTTGAAAATGGGTCGGAATGGCCGTGAGGGCCAACCGGATGCATAGCCAACGTCTTGACGGACGTCCACAAAAATTTTGGCACTTTTGACGTCGGGATCCGGATCACCCAAAAAATGGTGTGCTATAGCACACGAAAAATCGTCGAAATGGGGGTATGCGCGCTTCGGGGCTATTTTGACCTTGAAAATGGGTCGGAATGGCCGTGAGGGCCAACCGGATGCATAGCCAACGTCTTGACGGACGTCCACAAAAATTTTGGCACTTTTGACGTCGGGATCCGGATCACCCAAAAAATGGTGTGCTATAGCACACGAAAAATCGTCGAAATGGGGGTATGCGCGCTTCGGGGCTATTTTGACCTTGAAAATGGGTCGGAATGGCCGTGAGGGCCAACCGGATGCATAGCCAACGTCTTGACGGACGTCCACAAAATTTTTGGCACTTTTGACGTCGGGATCCGGATCACCCAAAAAATGGTGTGCTATAGCACACGAAAAATCGTCGAAATGGGGGTATGCGCGCTTCGGGGCTATTTTGACCTTGAAAATGGGTCGGAATGGCCGTGAGGGCCAACCGGATGCATAGCCAACGTCTTGACGGACGTCCACAAAAATTTTGGCACTTTTGACGTCGGGATCCGGATCACCCAAAAAATGGTGTGCTATAGCACACGAAAAATCGTCGAAATGGGGGTATGCGCGCTTCGGGGCTATTTTGACCTTGAAAATGGGTCGGAATGGCCGTGAGGGCCAACCGGATGCATAGCCAACGTCTTGACGGACGTCCACAAAAATTTTGGCACTTTTGACGTCGGGATCCGGATCACCCAAAAAATGGTGTGCTATAGCACACGAAAAATCGTCGAAATGGGGGTATGCGCGCTTCGGGGCTATTTTGACCTTGAAAATGGGTCGGAATGGCCGTGAGGGCCAACCGGATGCATAGCAACGTCCACAAAAATTTTGGCACTTTTGACGTCGGGATCCGGATCACCCAAAAAATGGTGTGCTATAGCACACGAAAAATCGTCGAAATGGGGTATGCGCGCTTCGGGGCTATTTTGACCTTGAAAATGGGTCGGAATGGCCGTGAGGGCCAACCGGATGCATAGCCAACGTCTTGACGGACGTCCACAAAAATTTTGGCACTTTTGACGTCGGGATCCGGATCACCCAAAAAATGGTGTGCTATAGCACACGAAAAATCGTCGAAATGGGGGTATGCGCGCTTCGGGGCTATTTTGACCTTGAAAATGGGTCGGAATGGCCGTGAGGGCCAACCGGATGCATAGCCAACGTCTTGACGGACGTCCACAAAAATTTTGGCACTTTTGACGTCGGGATCCGGATCACCCAAAAAATGGTGTGCTATAGCACACGAAAAATCGTCGAAATGGGGTATGCGCGCTTCGGGGCTATTTTGACCTTGAAAATGGGTCGGAATGGCCGTGAGGGCCAACCGGATGCATAGCCAACGTCTTGACGGACGTCCACAAAAATTTTGGCACTTTTGACGTCGGGATCCGGATCACCCAAAAAATGGTGTGCTATAGCACACGAAAAATCGTCGAAATGGGGTATGCGCGCTTCGGGGCTATTTTGACCTTGAAAATGGGTCGGAATGGCCGTGAGGGCCAACCGGATGCATAGCCAACGTCTTGACGGACGTCCACAAAATTTTTGGCACTTTTGACGTCGGGATCCGGATCACCCAAAAAATGGTGTGCTATAGCACACGAAAAATCGTCGAAATGGGGGTATGCGCGCTTCGGGGCTATTTTGACCTTGAAAATGGGTCGGAATGGCCGTGAGGGCCAACCGGATGCATAGCCAACGTCTTGACGGACGTCCACAAAATTTTGGCACTTTTGACGTCGGGATCCGGATCACCCAAAAAATGGTGTGCTATAGCACACGAAAAATCGTCGAAATGGGGTATGCGCGCTTCGGGGCTATTTTGACCTTGAAAATGGGTCGGAATGGCCGTGAGGGCCAACCGGATGCATAGCCAACGTCTTGACGGACGTCCACAAAATTTTGGCACTTTTGACGTCGGGATCCGGATCACCCAAAAAATGGTGTGCTATAGCACACGAAAAATCGTCGAAATGGGGGTATGCGCGCTTCGGGGCTATTTTGACCTTGAAAATGGGTCGGAATGGCCGTGAGGGCCAACCGGATGCATAGCCAACGTCTTGACGGACGTCCACAAAAATTTTGGCACTTTTGACGTCGGGATCCGGATCACCCAAAAAATGGTGTGCTATAGCACACGAAAAATCGTCGAAATGGGGTATGCGCGCTTCGGGGCTATTTTGACCTTGAAAATGGGTCGGAATGGCCGTGAGGGCCAACCGGATGCATAGCCAACGTCTTGACGGACGTCCACAAAAATTTTTGGCACTTTTGACGTCGGGATCCGGATCACCCAAAAAATGGTGTGCTATAGCACACGAAAAATCGTCGAAATGGGGTATGCGCGCTTCGGGGCTATTTTGACCTTGAAAATGGGTCGGAATGGCCGTGAGGGCCAACCGGATGCATAGCCAACGTCTTGACGGACGTCCACAAAAATTTTTGGCACTTTTGACGTCGGGATCCGGATCACCCAAAAAATGGTGTGCTATAGCACACGAAAAATCGTCGAAATGGGGGTATGCGCGCTTCGGGGCTATTTTGACCTTGAAAATGGGTCGGAATGGCCGTGAGGGCCAACCGGATGCATAGCCAACGTCTTGACGGACGTCCACAAAATTTTGGCACTTTTGACGTCGGGATCCGGATCACCCAAAAAATGGTGTGCTATAGCACACGAAAAATCGTCGAAATGGGGGTATGCGCGCTTCGGGGCTATTTTGACCTTGAAAATGGGTCGGAATGGCCGTGAGGGCCAACCGGATGCATAGCCAACGTCTTGACGGACGTCCACAAAAATTTTTGGCACTTTTGACGTCGGGATCCGGATCACCCAAAAAATGGTGTGCTATAGCACATGAAAAATCGTCGAAATGGGGTATGCGCGCTTCGGGCTATTTTGACTTGAAAATGGTCGGAATGGCCGTGAGGGCAACCGGATGCATAGCCAACGTCTTGACGGACGTCCACAAAAAATTTGGCACTTTTGACGTCGGGATCCGGATCACCCAAAAAATGGTGTGCTATAGCACACGAAAAATCATCGAAATGGGGTACGCGCTTCGGGGCTATTTTGACCTTGAAAATGTCGGAATGGCCATGAGGCCAACCGGATGCATAGCCAACGTCTTGACGGACGTCCACAAATTTTTTGGCACTTTTGACGTCGGGATCCGGATCACCAAAAAATGGTGTGCTATAGCACACGAAAAATCGTCGAAATGGGGGTATGCGCGCTTCGGGCTATTTTGACCTTGAAAATGGGTCGGAATGGATGTGAGGGCCAACCGATGCATAGCCAACGTCTTGACGACGTCCAAAATTTTTTGGCACTTTTGACGTCGGGATCCGGATCACCCAAAAAATAGTGTGCTATAGCACACGAAAAATCGTCGAAATGGGGGATGCGCGCTTCCGGGCTATTTTGACCTTGAAAATGGGTCGGAATGGCCTGAGGGACCAACTTGATGCATAGCCAACGTCTTGACGGACGTCCACAAATATTTTTGGCACTTTTGACGTCGGGATTCGGATCACCCAAAAAATGGTGTGCTATAGCACACGAAAAATCGTCGAAATGGGGGTATGCGCGCTTCGGGGCTATTTTGACCTTGAAAATGGGTCGGAATGGCCCTGAGGCCAACCGGATGCATAGCCAACGTCTTGACGGACGTCCACAAATTTTTGGGCACTTGTCTACGTCGGATCCGGATCACCCAAAAATGGTGTGCTATAGCACAAGAAAATCGTCGAAATGGGGGTATGCGCGCTTCGGGCTATTTTGACCTTGAAAATGGGTCGGAATGGCCGTGAGGGCCAACCGGATGCATAGCCAACGTCTTGACGGACGTCCAAAAATTTGGCACTTTTGACGTCGGGATCCGGATCACCCAAAAAATGGTGTGCTATAGCACACGAAAAATCATCGAAATGGGGTATGCGCGCTTCGGGGCTATTTTTGACCTTGAAAATGGGTCGAATGGCCGTGAGGGCCAACCGGATGCATAGCCAAGTCTTGACGGACGTCCACAAAATTTGGCACTTTTGACGTCGGGATCCGGATCACCCAAAAAGTGTGCTATAGCACACGAAAAATCATCGAAATGGGGGTATGCGCGCTTCGGGCTATTTTGACCTTGAAATGGGTCGAATGGCCGTGAGGAACCGGATGCAATAGCAACAATCTTGATGGACGTCCACAAAATTTTGGCACTTTTGACGTCGGAATCCGGATCACCAAAAAATGGTGTGCTATAGCACACGAAAAATCGTCGAAATGGGGGTATGCGCTTCGGGGCTATTTTGACCTTGAAAATGGTCGGATGGCCGTGAGGGCCAACCGGATGCATAGCCAACGTCTTGACGGACGTCCACAAAATTTTTGGACTTTTGACGTCGGGATCCGGATCACCCAAAAAATGTGTGCTATAGCACACGAAAAATCAGTCGAAATGGGGATGCGCGCTTCGGGCTATTTTGACCTTGAAAATGGGTCGAATGGCGTGAGGGCCAACCGGCATGCATAGCCAACGTCTTGACGGACGTCCACAAAAATTTTGGCACTTTTGACGTCGGGATCCGGATCACCCAAAAAATGGTGTGCTATAGCACAGAAAAATCGTCGAAATGGTATGCGCGCTTCGGGCTATTTTGACCTTGAAAATGGGTCGAATGGCCGTGAGGCCAACCGGATGCATAGCCAACGTCTTGACGGAAAAAATTTTTGGCACTTTTGACGTCGGATCCGGATCACCCAAAAAATGGTGTGCTATAGCACACGAAAATCATCGAAATGGGGTATGCGCGCTTCGGGGCTATTTTGACCTTGAAATGTCGGAATGGCCGTGAGGGCCAACCGGATGCATAGCAACGTCTTGACGGACGTCCACAAAATTTTGGCACTTTTGACGTCGGGATCCGGATCACCAAAAAATGGTGTGCTATAGCACACGAAAAATCGTCGAAATGGGGGTATGCGCGCTTCGGGGCTATTTTGACCTTGAAAATGGGTCGAACCGTGAGTGGCCAACCGATGCATAGCCAACGTCTTGACGGACGTCACAAAATTTTTTGGCACTTTTGACGTCGGATCCGATCACCCAAAAATGGTGTGCTATAGCACACGAAAAATCGTCGAAATGGGGATGCGCGCTTCGGGGCTATTTTGACCTTGAAAATGGGTCGGAATGGCCGTGAGGGACAACGATGCATAGCCAACGTCTTGACGGACGTCCACATTTTTGGCACTTTTGACGTCGGGATCCGGATCACCCAAAAAATGGTGTGCTATAGCACACGAAAAATCGTCGAAATGGGGGTATGCGCGCTTCGGGGCTATTTTGACCTTGAAAATGGGTCGGAATGGCCGTGAGGGCCAACGGATGCATAGCCAACGTCTTGACGGACGTCCACAAATTTTTTGGCACTTTTGACGTCGGGATCCGGATCACCCAAAAATGGTGTGCTATACACGAAAATCGTCGAAATGGGGTATGCGCGCTTCGGGGCTATTTTGACCTTGAAAATGGGTCGGAATGGCCGTGAGGGCAACCGGATGCATAGCCAACGTCTTGACGGACGTCCACAAAAATTTGGCACTTTTGACGTCGGGATCCGGCAAAAAATGGTGTGCTATAGCAACACGAAAAAATCGAAATGGGTATGCGCGCTTCGGGCTATTTTGACCTTGAAAATGGGTCGGAATGGCCGTGAGGGCCAACCGGATGCATAGCCAAGTCTTGACGGACGTCCACAAATATGTTTGCACTTTTGACGTCGGGATCCGGATCACCAAAAAAGGTGTGCTATAGCACACGAAAAATCATCGAAATGGGGATGCGCGCTTCGGGGCTATTTTGACTTGAAAATGGGTCGGAATGGCCGTGAGGGCCAACGGATGCATAGCCAACATCTTGATGGACGTCCACAAAATTTTGGCACTTTTGACGTCGGATCCGGATCACCCAAAAATGGTGTGCTATAGCACACGAAAAATCGTCGAAATGGGGGTATGCGCGCTTCGGGGCTATTTTGACCTTGAAAATGGGTCGAATGGCCGTGAGGGCCAACGGATGCATATCCAACGTCTTGACGGACGTCCAAAATTTTTGGACTTTTGACGTCGGGATCCGGATCACCCAAAAAATGGTGTGCTATAGCACACGAAAAATCGTCGAATGGGGTATGCGCGCTTCGGGGCTATTTTGACCTTGAAAATGGTCGAATGGACGTAGGGCCAACCGGATGCATAGCCAACGTCTTGACGGACGTCCACAAAAATTTTTTGGCACTTTTGACGTCGGGACCGGATCACCCAAAAAATGTGTGCTATAGCACACGAAAATCGTCGAAATGGGGGTATGCGCGCTTCGGGGCTATTTTGACCTTGAAAATGGGTCGGAATGGCCGTGAGGGCCAACGGATGCATAGCCAACGTCTTGACGGACGTCCAAAAATTTTTGGCACTTTTGACGTCGGGATCGGATCACCCAAAAATGGTGTGCTATAGCACACGAAAATCGTCGAAATGGGGTATGCGCGCTTCGGGCTATTTTGACCTTGAAAATGGGTCGGAATGGCCGTGAGGGCCAACGGATGCATAGCCACGTCTTGACGGACGTCCACAAAAATTTTTGGCACTTTTGACGTCGGGATCCGGATCACCCAAAAATGGTGTGCTATAGCACACGAAAAATCGTCGAATGGGGGTATGCGCGCTTCGGGCTATTTTGACCTTCAAAATGGGTGGAATGGCCGTGAGGGCCAACCGGATGCATAGCCAACGTCTTGACGGACGTTCCACAAAATTTTGGCACTTTTGACGTCGGGATCTGGATCACCCAAAAATGGTGTGCTATAGCACACGAAAATCGAAATGGGGTATGCGCGCTTCGGGGCTATTTTGACCTTGAAAATGGGTCGGAATGGCCGTGAGGCAACGGATGCATAGCCAACGTCTTGACGGACGTCCACAAAAATTTTTGGCACTTTTGACGTCGGGATCCGGATCACCCAAAAAATGGTGTGCTATAGCACACGAAAAATCGTCGAAATGGGGGTATGCGCTTCGGGGCTATTTTGACCTTGAAATGGGTCGGAATGGCCGTGAGGGCAACCGGATGCATAGCCAACGTCTTGACGGACGTCCAAAAAATTTTTTGGCACTTTTGACGTCGGGATCTCGATCAAAAAAATGGTGTGCTATAGCACACGAAAAATCGAAATGGGGTATGCGCGCTTCGGGGCTATTTTGACCTTGAAAATGGGTCGGAATGGCCGTGAGGGCCAACCGTGCATAGCCAACATCTTGACGGACGTCCACAAAAATTTTTTGGCACTTTTGACGTCGGGATCCGGATCACCAAAAATGGTGTGCTATAGCACACGAAAAATTGTCAAATGGGGGTATGCGCGCTTCGGGCTATTTTGACCTTGAAAATGGGTCGGAATGGCCGTGAGGGCCAGGATGCATAGCCAACGTCTTGACGGACGTCCACAAAATTTTTGGCACTTTTGACGTCGGGATCCGGATCACCCAAAAAATGGTGTGCTATAGCACACGAAAAATCGTCGAAATGGGGTATGCGCGCTTCGGGCTATTTGACCTTGAAAATGGGTCGGAATGGCCGTGAGGGCCAACCGGATGCATAGCCAACGTCTTGACGGACGTCCACAAAAAATTTTGGCACTTTTGACGTCGGATCCGGATCACCCAAAAAATGGTGTGCTATAGCACACGAAAAATCGTCGAAATGGGGGTATGCGCGCTTCGGGGCTATTTTGACCTTGAAAATGGGTCGGAATGGCCGTGAGGGCCAACCGGATGCATAGTCAACGTCTTGACGGACGTCCACAAATTTTTTGGCACTTTTGACGTCGGGATCCGGATCACCAAAAAATGTGTGCTATAGCACAAAAAAATCGTCGAAATGGGGGTATGCGCGCTTCGGGGCTATTTTGACCTTGAAATGGGTCGGAATGGCCGTGAGGCCAACCGGATGCATAGCCAACGTCTTGACGGACGTCCACAAAAATTTTGGCACTTTTGACGTCGGATCCGGATCACCCAAAAAATGGTGTGCTATATACACGAAAAATCATCGAAATGGGGTATGCGCGCTTCGGGGCTATTTTGACTTGAAAATGGGTCGAATGGCCGTGAGGGCCAACGGATGCATAGCAACGTCTGACGGCGTCCAAAAAAATTTTGGCACTTTTGACGTCGGGATCCGATCACCCAAAATGGTGTGCTATAGCACACGAAAAATCGTCGAAATGGGGGTATGCGCGCTTCGGGGCTATTTTGACCTTGAAAATGGGTCGGAATGGCCGTGAGGGCCAACCGGATGCATAGCCAACGTCTTGACGGACGTCCACAAAATTTTTGGCACTTTTGACGTCGGGATCCGGATCACCCAAAAATGGTGTGCTATAGCACACGAAAAATCGTCGAAATGGGGGTATGCGCGCTTCGGGGCTATTTTGACTTGAAAATGGGTCGGAATGGCCGTGAGGGCCAACCGGATGCATAGCCAACGTCTTGACGGACGTCCACAAAATTTTGGCACTTTTGACGTCGGGATCCGGATCACCCAAAAAATGGTGTGCTATAGCACACGAAAATCGTCAAATGGGGTATGCGCGCTTCGGGGTATTTTGACCTTGAAAATGGGTCGGAATGGCCGTGAGGGCCAACCGGATGCATAGCCAACGTCTTGACGGACGTCCACAAAAGTTTTGGCACTTTTGACGTCGGGATCCGGATCACCAAAAAATGGTGTGCTATAGACACGAAAAATCATCGAAATGGGGTATGCGCGCTTCGGGGCTATTTGACCTTGAAAAATGGGTCGGAATGGCCGTGAGGGCCAACCGGATGCATAGCCAACGTCTTGACGGACGTCCACAAAATTTTTTGGCACTTTTGACTCGGGATCCGGATCACCCAAAAAATGGTGTGCTATAGCACACGAAAAATCGTCGAATGGGGGTATGCGCGCTTTGGGCTATTTTTCTGAAATGGGTCGGAATGGCCGTGAGGGCCAACCGGATGCATAGCCAACGTCTTGACGGACGTCCACAAAATTTTTTGGCACTTTTGACGTCGGGATCCGGATCACCCAAAAAATGGTGTGCTATAGCACACGAAAAATCGTCGAAATGGGGGTATGCGCGCTTCGGGGCTATTTTGACCTTGAAAATGGGTCGGAATGGCCGTGAGGGCCAACGGATGCATAAACGTCTTGACGGACGTCCACAAAAATTTTGGCACTTTTTGACGTCGGGATCCTGGTCACCCAAAAAATGGTGTGCTATAGCACACGAAAATAGTCGAAATGGGGGTATGGCGCTTCGGGGCTATTTTGACCTTGAAATGGGTCGGAATGGCGTGAGGGCCAACCGGATGCATAGCCAACGTCTTGAGGACGTCCACAAAATTTTTGCACTTTTGACGTCGGGATCCGGATCACCAAAAAGTGGTGCTATAGCACACGAAAAATCGTGAAATGGGGATGCGCGCTTCCGGGGCTATTTTGACCTTGAAAAATGGGTCGAATGGCCGTGAGGGCCAACCGATGCATAGCCAACGTCTTGGGACGTCCACAAAATTTTTTGGCACTTTTGACGTCGGGATTTTTTTTCGACGATTTTTCGTGTGCTATAGCACACCATTTTTTGGGTGATCCGGATCCCGAGTCAAAAGTGCAAAAAATTTTTGTGGACGTCCGTCAAGACGTTGGCTATGCATCCGGTTGGCCTCAGGCCATTCCGACCCATTTTCAAGGTCAAAATAGCCCGAAGCGCATACCCCATTTCGACAATTTTTCGTGTGCTATAGCACACCATTTTTTGGGTGATCCGGATCCCGACGTCAAAAGTGCCAAAAAATTTTGTGGACTTTCAAGACGTTGCTATGCATCCGGTTGGCCCTCACGGCATTCCGACCCATTTTCAAGGTCAAAATACCCCGAAGCGCGCATACCCCCATTTCGACGATTTTTCGTGTGCTATAGCACACATTTTTTGGGTGATCCGG
>JAJJBR010000760.1:0-61813 GCA_022817965.1 Solanum lycopersicoides
ACAACACCTACTTTTAGATCGAATCAAGATCCTTGGCATATATACAAGATACATAAGTTTGTACTACATAATCTTAGGAATGAATGAATCAGTTTACGAATATGAATGAAGCTCTCATGACTTGTGTGTATAGACTCATAAGTCTAGCATATGTTTTAAAGAAGTGAACCTAAGATGTATGTAATGAAAGGATGTAACCCTAGAGGGTTAAGTATGAGTGTAAAAGCAAACTAAAATGGCCTAGTGCATTGGCATACGATGAAATGACTATTATGTAATGAAATGACGAAACCCTAGAAGGGTTAAGTAAGAGTGTGAAACATACAAATGGCCAAATATATTGGCGTATGATGAAATGAACATTCACGTAAAATGGGGTAAGTAATTATGAAGAGTAAATGTGCTAATGTTAATGAATGTGGTGACAACATGATATGAGGCTAACGTAAAAGATGAGAACAATCTCAAATGACCATAAGTAAATGTTACCAAAACGTACTCACCTATGAGAGTATAAAGTTAATGAAGAGACCAGTCTCTATGAACACTCTAATGAAAGTATTGTGATTAACACACTTAATACTAATGATGAGATGAGAAATCATCTATTGAGCTATGATGTCCTCATACTAGAAGACAACTTCCATGACGTATGAGTTCAATGTAATGGAACTTTATACTGACCACCGATAGTCTAGCTATGACCGGTGATGCCTTCTTTCGGGAAGGGCGGAGGTTCACGTAACTCTCATGAGATGAGACTGTCTGGATTGCCGGGTATGGGTCTCCTTATATCTCCTGGTCTTCGAACCTATACTGCCAATATAGGGATCTGGCTGGGTTAAATTCCCATGTACGCTAGCATGTTTTGGGTCACCTTGGCCGGTGATTCCACCTCTTTTCTGTGTTGGGGAGACACTGGATTTCATGATGCTCACATGATCTATGTCGAGTAAAGTTAAAGTTCCCAATGAATGAATGAGGCCAGCCTCAAATGAAGCACATAATGAAATGAATTATACCAAGGGTGTTAGGATAGGATAATCAAGAGGTGAGCTAGACTCAGGTAATGACACTAGGTTATTCTTGATCATTGCACAGCAAAACCGATGAAAGTCTTACACTACACCCTAGGTATAGCTGGTGTTTACACTAGCCTATGAACGAAATGAAATGAAGTACGTATGAATGAATGAAGCAAAATCTGTGTTTGCTAATGAAGACTCCCTAGTTGAGGTCCCATATGTTGAGCCCTCATGTTGGAAAGTATTAATGTTAAGTCCATGATTCCAAGGTCTCATGGCATATTAATGAATGTTATAAAAGATGTTATGTGCTATGTGCTATATGCAATATGATATGTGCTATGTGTAAGATGTTATGTGTTGTGTGCAATATGATAACTATGATGATGCATGTTACTCTCATGGCATGATTTTCCTAATTCAAATTTGGAAAGCTCATTGAGTTTCCTAATCCAAATTTGGAAAGTTCACTGACTTTCCTAATCCAAATTTGGAAGGTTCACTAACTTTCCTAATCTCAATTTGGCAAGTCCACTAACTTCACTTTCCATAATCATGTTGTTAGGAAAGATCTATTCTTTCTCATGCATGTACTTGGTGTGTGCTTGCATATACCCATACTTAGTACAAGTGTGTACTAACCCTATACGACTTTACAATTTTAGGTGCAGGCACAGGTGGACGCTTGAGCTACAGGTTGACGTTGCAGCTATCCGAACGTCGAGCATTCATCCGGACTTGGTAGGCCCTCATGCTTTCGAGGATGCTGCCATTTATATTCTAGCTTAGTTTTAGAGTTGAGCTAGTGGAGTATGTTACACTAGCGTTTCTTTCCTGTTTTATTCAGACATTGTATTGGTGTCATTTTGGCAAGTACATCTTTGTTACTATAATATACTATTTCTTTCATTTGATGATCTTAATATTAGATGGTTGATGGTGAACAATTATGTAATGATGAGAATGTTTAATAAGTATGTTAAGAAATAAAAAGTTTCAAATTTTCCGCTAAAATTAACCTAGATGAAGTAAGAATGACGTAAGTAGGATTGTCTGCGACCTCTGATAGGTCAACGACGCCGGTCTCGTCTGGGGTATAGATTCCGATCGTGACAAGAAGACGTGTAAGTTTTTTCTTATGAGGGGAAGAAGACCTCGAAACGATCATCGTACAAAGGTCGTTCTCGATTTTGAGAGAGTCCACACCAGGCTTGTTATACACAAGCTGATTATCAAAATGCTCCCCCTCCAAGCAACCTAAATACTCCTCCCCCAAGATATCAAAATGCTCCCCCTTTCGTTTATCTAGCTCCACCCCGCATCTACCAAAATCCTCCACCGGCTTACCAAACTCTCTCTCCCCATTACCAAAGCACTACACCTAACTGCGCAAACATGTAGTCAAATTACCGGGCGCCTCCCGAGGTATACCAAGCTCAAGTATATCACAATACCCCCACAAACTACCAAGCTCTATTAGAAAATTACCAATATAATCCATACCAAAGATATCAAGATCCCCGTCCCAATATCCAAGATTATCATCTGATGCCTCATCCTCAAGAAAACTATGATCCCCCTTGCCCAAGGTATGAGAAAAAGCCCTCCAGAACTTTCACAGCGCTAACCCAAACCCAAACAAAGTTGTACGAGAGATTAACTGCGGCAGGTTATATCAATCCATTGTGACCCAAGCCGGTGGATACTAGCTACAGGTTTTATAGACCAGATAAGAGGTGTGCATACATTCCAATCGAATTGGAGATGATACTGTGGATTGTATTAACCTCAAGAACAAAATCAAGGATCTAATCGACTAGAAGGTTGTCTCCCTCCAGACAGCTACACTCAACGTCAACAACAATCCTTTGCTAAAACATGGGGGCGTCAATGTAAATATGATAGATACGGACGATCATTGGTGCGTGACAAAGGAGATAGTCACGATTGTTCCTGATGAACTGGAAAAAGTAGTGGCTTCGCTAAGCAGCAAGGAAAAAAAGAGTTTGTGATTCTGACACCCGCAAAGGTTTTTGCCTTGGTGCCAGTAGAAACTCCCGCTAGGCCAAGGTTTGTGATCGAAACTACTTCAACTCAGGGTATGACCAGTTCTGGCAGGTGTTATACTCCAAAAGAGTTTGCCCATGAAGGGACAAAAAAGGACCAGGGAAAGAGGCCGATAAGCGAAGGCAAAGATGAAGAATTCTAGAGAAAGATGCAGCCGGAGGACTATTCTATTGTTAAGCATTTAGAGAGAACCCCGGCTCAAATTTTTGTGTGGACCTTGTTGATGAGTTCGCAACTATATAGGAAAGCCTTGATAAAGGCTTTGGATTACACATAAGTGCCCGTGGGCACCAGCAGTGACAATGTAGCATCCATGATCAACCAGGTTATCCGAGGACTTAAGATCAACTTCTGTGATGAAGAGTTGTCCTTCGAAATGAGGGTGCACAACAAGGCTTTTCATGTCATTGTCATATGTCAAGAAAGGGTTATAAATCGTGTCTTTGTAGATGACGGATTTGGTCTATATATTTATCCATTGTCGACTCTGACGCAGTTCAGGTTTTATTTGGGGAAGCTTAAGCAAAACCAAGTCAATGTGAGAGCCTTTGATGGGGTGCAGAAAGACACAGTTGGGGCGGTGAACTTGTTCATTCAGATGGGCTCTGCAGAGTTCAACGCAAAGTTTCAAGTCCTGGACATGGACACTAGCTATAACATTCTTGTGGGAGGCCTTTCATCAACATGGTTGGGGTTGTGCCTCCTAGCCTTCACCAGATGGTGAAGTTAGTCTGGAAGAAGCAGGAATTGGTTATTCATGGTGAAGAAAGCCACTCTGGTGGGCATGCGCCAAATATAGATGAAGTATCGTGAGGCACTGATTTATACACGGTGGAGCTGGTTAATGCAACTGCTAATGATTTGGTTCAGCAACCTCCTATGCCCTCTGTGTACAAGATGATTTCCACGGTGATGCTCTAGAGTGGATTCGAGCCGGGTTATGGGTTGGGAAGAAATTTCGAAGGAATCGTCGAGCCTATTCAGTTTCCCACCAAAGGAGAGAGGTACGGTTTGGGGTATCCCCACAGATGATGAGATGAAGAAGAAGAAGAGTTGTGATCAAGCATTAGCTAGGTCAATACCTCAACTGTACCAATCATTTCCAGTCCAGGAGTACGCCGATCGTGATGGCCTCGATGAAGAAATCTTCAACCTTTTTGAATAGATAGATGATGTCATGGAGGACGAGGTCGAGCTAGCTAGTATCCGTGATGCTGAGCCTGGCGAGCAGCTACTGAACTGGACTTCTACGCCAATCTTGATTCCCGATAATCTTGGTAGAAGGACATTATTTATGCATGTTTTGAAAATTGGTGGTAGTCCGTAAGAGGAACGAGACAAACCATTTTTAGTTTTCTTTAATTGCATCAATTTTAAAATTCCCCCGTGGTGTTTAAAACGACAACATGGCCCTTTGACATGGCCAAAGTTTGCATTGTTTTCCAATTTGAATAAAAGCCTCTTTTATTGTAAAATTGTTTATTTATTTATCTTCTATATTTTACTTTCCTAACTTTGTCTATTTATGATTTCAGTAATTTAAATTTAAACCAGCCAATGTCATGTCATGTCATGAGCTGAACAAACAAAATGAGGCAGATGATGACGAGGGTGAAGAATACAAAGAGGAAAATGAGGTACCGCAATATGTTACTGAGGAATTTCAGCAGTTCGAAAATCAACATATGCCAAATTTGGAAGAAACAGAAACTGTAAATCTGGAGACCAAGAGTGTGTCAAAGAGGTCAAAATCAATATCCACTTGAATGAAGCTCAAAGAAAGGATCTGATAGATTTGCTTACTGAATACATTGATATGTTCGTTTGGGAAGTCAGCGACATACTGGGGCTGAGTACCTATGTGGTGTCCCAAATGTTGCCGATTAATCTAGGGTTCAGTCCTGTGAAAAAGAAGGCTCGGAAGTTCAAGCCTGAGTTAAGTTTGAAGATTAAAGAAGAAATCACCAAACAGATTGTGTCTCAATTAGTGGAAGTGACGCAATACCCGACATGGTTGGCCAATGTTGTTCCGGTTGCCAAAGAAGATGGAAAGTTTATAATTTGTGTCGATTACAGGGATCTAAATAAGGCCATCCCAAAGGATAATTTTTCGTTGCCGAACATTCACATTCTGATTGATAATTGTGCTAAGCATAAAATGCAGTTGTTTGTGGATTGTTACGCAGGTTATCATCAGATCCTAACGGACGAGGAACAGGCAGAAAATATAGCTTTAATTACGCCTTGGGGTGTATATCATTAAAGGGTTATGCCATTTTGCCTCAAAAATGTTGGTGCTACTTATATGAGGGTTATGATGACCATCTTCCATTACATGATCCACAAAGAGATTAAATTTTATGTAGATGATGTCATAATCAAGTTTCGTGAGAGTTCGTACCACTTGACGCATTTAAAGAAGTTCTTTGATCATTTGCGTCGTTACAACATGAAGTTAAATCCACCTAAATGTGCTTTAGGGGTGCCATCCGGCAAGTTGTTTGGATTTATAGTCAGCAGAAAGGGTATTGAGCTAAACCCTTCCAAGATTAAGGCAATTCAAGAGTTGCCCCCTACGAAGACGAAGAAGGAAGTGATGAGTTTCTTAGGGAGGTTGAACTACATCAGTCGGTTCATAGATCAATCCACCGTTGTGTGTGAGGATATCTTCAAGATGTTAAAGAAAGTTACTTTGACAAAGTGGACCGAAGAATGTCACACTGCTTTTGACGTTATCAAGAACTATTTGTCCAATCCACCGGTGTTGGTTCCTCCGCGAGAAGGAAGCCCATTGTTGCTATATTTGTATGTTTCAGATAAAACATTTGGATGCGTACTTGGTCAATGTGACGATACAGGGAAGAAAGAGCAATCTATTTATTACATAAGCAAGAAGTTCAGTCCTTACGAGTCTCGTTACACTCTTTTGGAAAGAACATGTTGTGCTTTAACTTGGATTGCTCAAAAATTGAGACATTATTTGTCTTCTTATACCACATATCTCTTATCCAGGATGGACCTATTGAAGTATATTTTTGAGAAGGCGATGCCGAACGAAAAGTTGGCTAAAGGTTAGATGCTTTTTAGTGACTTTGATATTATGTATGTGACCTAGAAGGCGATAAAAGCATAGGCCTTGGATAATCATCTTGCAGAAAAACTAGTCCATAAACAGTATGAACCACTCAAGACTTATTCTCCCGATGAACAAGTATCATTTTTGGGTGAAGATATTTCTAAAGTATATCCAGGTTGGAGGGTATTCTTTGACGGAGCAGCAAATTACCAAGGAAGATGAATTGTAGCGGTCTTTGTGTCAGAATCCGGTCAACACTCTCCTATAAAAGATAAACTCCAATATAATTGCACGAACAACATGGATGAATATGAAGCTTGTATCCTCGGTTTGAAAATGGCCATCGACATGAATGTTCAAGAGCTTCTGGTTATTGGAGATTTGGATTTGTTGATTCATCAGGTTCAAGGAGAATGGGCTGTGTAGAACCCAAAGATCATGACGTATGTGCAGTTATTTTAAGAAGTTGTGTAGAAGATTCCGTATGATTGAGTTCAGACATACTCCCAAAATGCAGAATGAGTTGGTTGATCCTCTTTCAACCATCGCCTCAATGATTAATCATCCAGAAAGTGATTATATTTATCCTCTAGATATAGATATAAAGGAACAACCAATTCATTGTTCCCATGTTGAAGCAGAACCAGACGGTTTGCCATGGTATTTTGATATCAAGAAGTACTTAGAATCAGGGACTTATCCTCAGAATGCGACATTTAACTAGAAGAAGTAGATAAGCCGTTTGGCCCTCAATTTCTTTCTGAATGGAGAAATCCTTTATAGGAGGACTCCAGATTTTTTTCTTCTTCGATTTATCGATGTTGTTGAAGCTGCGAAGCTTATCGAATCGATACATGTTGGAGTTTGTTGTATGCATATGAATGGGCTCACTTTGGCGAGAAACATCTTTTGAGCCGGTTATTTTTGGATGACTATGGAGCATGAGTGTTGCAATATTGTGCCGAAATGTCATTAATGTCAAGTGCACGATGATTTAATCCGAGTGCCACCTCACGAACTCAATGCTATGAGTTCACCTTGTTCGTTTGTAGTTTGAGGCATGGATGTCATCGGTCCGAATAAAGCCAACCGCTTCTAATGGACACAGATTCATTTTGGTTGCTATTGACTACTTCACCAAATTGGTGGAAGCAGCTTCGTACAAGTCGGTGACCAAGAAAGTTGTAGCTGGTTTTATTCGTATATGATATACAGGTATGGAGTACCAGAATCTATAAACAATGATAATGGTACGAATCTCAATAGTCACTTGATCAGAGATATATGTGAGCAATTTAAGATTACTCACCAAAACTCAACCGCTTATCGTCCTCAATTTAATGGAGATGTAGAGGCCGCCAATAAGAACATCAAAATGATTTTGAGAAAAATGATGATAATTATCGAGGTTGGCACGAGATGTTTCCATGCGTTGTTGGGATATCGAATGTCTGTCAGAACGTCGATTGGAGCTATTCCATACTTGCTAGTGTATAAAACAGAAGTATTCATACCTGCTGAAGTCCTTGAGAATCATTCAAGAAGAAAAATTTATTAATGATGAGTGGGTCAGCAATCGGATAAACCAATTGACATTGATTGACAAGAAGAGAATGGTTTCCGTTTGTCATGGTCAACTATATCAACAAAGAATGATTTGTGCTTTCCACAAGAGAATAGAGCCAAATTTTTTAAAATTGGTCAATTGGTCCTTAAACGCATTTTTCTAATCAAGACGAGTACAAGGGAAAATTTGCATCAAATTGAGAAGAACCTTACATGGTTTGCAAAGTATTATCTGGATATTCTTTGGTCCTGTCGGAGATGGATTGCGCTTCATGGACGAAACCGATCAAATCAAACGTCGTTCAGAGATACTACGTGTAAAGCTTAGTTTGTATTTCTTAGTTTACAATTCTATCCCCCTTGTAATGAACTACGTCTGACCTGAATTCTAAAGAATGAGATACGTAGGCAGCCTATGTCGGCCTCGGTCACCCCATTTACCCCTTTTAATATTTCTTTGTATTTGAACTACGTTCTACCTGAATTCTCAAGAATGAGATACGTAAGAGGCCTATGTCAGCCTCAATCGGTTTCTTAGTAAAATTTCTTATTGTTGTTAAGCTTTGAGGGGGAACTAAGTTTGACCTGATTCCTGCCTCAATGGGATACGTAGACACCAGAAGGGTTCGGTCATATCTCCCATAAGTTTTATTTTTCTCTTTATAATAGAAATTGGGACCGAATTTTTGAGAAGGACTCAAAAATTCTCGTGAAGAAGATTTATCCTCAACAAGTCAAGATTGAAGTTACCTACAGAATTTGCAACTGGGACAAAATTTTTTAGAGGATCACAAAAATTCCGCGATTTACTCTCCGGCAATTAAAGATAGGGCAAAACAGTTAATAGGGTCAGAAATTATGAGGATGGCCTCAAAATTTCAACATAGGTTCATCGACGGTCTAGAGTAACTTTGAATACTCCCCAGCGAATTATAGTATAGACCCCCACGCATCAGACTCAAAGAAGTTCGCTAAGCCTGACTTGACATGGTACTTGACAATATTTTTTAAAAAAATATTACTTTTTGAAAATCATTTTTAGTTTTTTTTTCTTTTATGTTTCTTTTGTTTTGGCATAAAATATTTTGTCTTATCTATCACGAGTCGGGAGATCATAAAATCAACCTAATATAAAGGGACAAGGAGCAGACAACTGAAAAAATCGACACAGATCAGTTCATTTTTAAAAATAACGATTTTTCTGTGGACGCAAGTTTATGGGTTTGCTCTGAAATAAGCAAATTCCTCCATTTGGCGAATGTGGAGAAGTCAAGAGGGCGAAGAGCACCCTAAATTTACAATTTTCTCTCAATGTAGGAAATGTTTTATATTGCTTATATCGAAAACTGGGGAATGTGAACATGATTGTTTCATCTTATTCCCAACAACATGAAGTCTATAATGAAGGTACAACTATGTTCAAAGATGAATCAAATGAAAATCTCAAGAAAGATGTTTTACAGCTTTTCGTCAAGGATTTCATATTCATCATATTATTAGACATGATAATATTACTACCCGGAGGGTCATTATATTTGTATTGTTGATTGAGATGATGCACTACTCGGAGGGTCATTTTACTCGTACTGTCAATTAAATGATACATACATCGAGATTCATTTTACCATATTGTCAATTGAGACGATATCAGTATGCAGAAGACACCTAAAAGATCACTATGTTGCTCTATTGAAGAGTTATCTTCATTTGGTAACGAGGATGTCATGAAGAGAAATATATCATGCATCGCGAGAAGATATTTATGCATCGCGAGTTGATATTCATGCATCGCGAAATCTCATGCATCGTGAGTTAATATTAATGCATCGCGAAAATCATGCATCACGAGTTAATATTCATGCCACACAGAAAAATCATGCATCGCGAGTCGATATTCATGCATTGAGAAAATCATGCATCGCAAATTGATATTCATGCCTCTTGAAAAATCATGCATCGCACAAAGATATTCATGCCTCACAAAAAAAGTCATGCACCGCGAGAAGATATTCATGCATCACAAAAAATCATGTATCACGAGTTAATATTCATGCATTACGGAGAAGAAGTCATGCATTGTGGAGAAGAGGTCATGAATTGCAAGAGAAAATTCATGTGTTGTGGAAAAGTCATGCATTGTGGAGAAGAAGTCATGCATTGCAACAGAAAATTCATGCATCGCGGAAAAGTCATGCATTGCGGAGATGAAGTCATGCATTGCAAGAGAAAATTCATGCATCGCGGGAAAGTTATGCATTGCGGATAAGAAATCATGCACTGCGAGAGAAAGAAATCGTGCATCCCAAGAGAAATGTTTACCCCTCAAAATCAACCACATCTTTTATTTTTGACAAGAGTGAATGCCAAGAGAATCATCGAAAATAATATCAAGAGAAATATTAACACTGCATCAGCTTTTATTTATTTCGACATCAAATGAAGAGTACATTGAGGATTCTATTGCAAATATAACACATAAGATTATTTTTTTTACGTCAAACCGATCGAGTTGACGTCAAATTTTGAAAGAGATCAACTAAGTGTCTACACAGTAAAAGACACCTTCCATTGGATTGAATTTTTGATGCTAGTGAATTTATCTCAGTCTGTGTCGAAAGCATCCGGAAGGACAAATTCTCCAAAATGAACCATAGGTGTGGACCACATCAAAAAGGATGCAGCACAAGGTGAAACTTTTTTTTAGCAGCGAACTGGGATATAGTCCAAAGAGGAGTGTCAAACTATTAGGACGCGAGTAGAGAAGCGACTTCCACCACAATCAAATCACACCCCTATCAAAGGCATGTGGCCCTTTTTTTGTTTGGCTTTTGTTAGTTTCAGTTTGGCATCCGGATTGTGGTATCTGCCGGAAGCAAGTTTCCAATATGAGTGACAGTGCACCAAGAGCTTTGGAAATTATGTCCGGGTAAGTTCTTAATTATGAGTGTGAAGTCCACCACATTCATGACTAAGAGGTTACAAGACTCCTTTTCATACTTGACTTAATTTGTCACTTATCCAGATCCAAATGTTATCTAGCATAATAGATTCCTTTCCAATCGATCCGATCGAACTACACACAACCTGATTCCTTGAGATATGTAGGAATCATATAGCTTGAGATATGTAGGAAACTCATTTCTGGTGTCCGACCATAGTTCCTAAAGTCCAACCAAATCCCTTGCTTAAAGATTAATATGTGGTCGGTCAAAATTTGTTTGGTCAATTTCATTTTCCTTGAATATCATGCATCAATCCAAGTAAAATGAGGGACAGTTGTTGACATCCAATTTTGACCGTCTCGAATAAAAATTAATTAACGAGACTCTTAATTATAAATAATTTAAAATAATTATTTTTTACAAAGTTTAAAATATTTTACAAGTTTGCATTAACGTAATTTTACTATTTTTATAACTGTTAAAGTGACATACATGTTTTACATAATTATGTATATAACTAACTCATTTTATAAATATTCGAAAATAACCTCAAAAAGATTTTTTATTTTTGGTGAAATCATCTACTAAATTAATTCGGGTTAAGCGATAGTTATAATTTTAAGTTAATTAGGTTGCAATTGAATTAATCAAGTCAGTTATTTTAATTCGTTAAAGTTAAGAACTTGTTAATTAATTTAAATTAATTGACCCTCTTTATCCTAACCTATAATTTTTAATGAACCAAAATTGGACCACTTTCAGCTCAATTATTTCAAACACACAACCATTTCCCCTTTATTTTTTTTCAAATCATTTTGATTCAAAAAATTCAAAATTTCAGCCCACCCCTTCGAATTTCCAATGACCCAGCCCACTCCCCCAATTCCCCAGTCCAATATCAAATCTTTCCAACCCAATTCCGTTAACTTGTCCAGCCAATTATTCCCTCAACCCGGCCCAAAGTTTCTTCTTCAACAACAATTCACAAAAAGAACCCACACATGTTTCTTCTTTTCGACCTAAGAGCATAAATTGCGACCCGACCCCGCGTGTTTCTTTGTCTTCTTCACGCGTTAATGAGAAGCAAGAAAACTTAAAAACCAATCGCGCGTGAACAACACCGAACGTACCCTAAGTGAGCCGACGCGGTTACAAAGGAAGATAGCAGACGTTAAAACGTCGATGGGGCAGAAACCAGTGCGTAATGGTTTTATTTTCTTCCTCCCATCGCTATCAGATCATACTCTCGCAGCAGCAAAAGCAGACATGGATTCGTCCTTGATTGCGCGAGATTGATCCACGTCGCTCACCAAGGACCTTTTGATCATCTCACCTGTCTGTCTCCTTTTATCGCTTTTGAAATGGGTCAGAATTTAAGGAAAATGGTGTATCCCAATTTGGGTGAAAAAAATTGGTTTTTTGAATTTTGGGGAATAGGGCTTTGAACAAAATTTTCACTATTTCCCACCCAAGAAATCGAAACCTAATATCTCGCCTATATAGATAGTCTCTTCTTCTAAGCAAGGGGGAATTTTTTTTTATCGAAAGATTTTTTGAGTCGGAAGTTTTTTTTTAGAAATATAGAAAGAGCTTGAAAAGGCTAGTTGGAGAAACGCTCCGAGATAGAAAAAATCAGTTTGCTTAAGATCTTGGTGTCGTTCATCACTCTTTATTCAAAGTCGATAGATATCGAAGTTGCTCCAAGCTCGTGCTGTTCAGGAATTATTGCAGTTAGAAAGGTAATATCTTATTTTTCACAATATCATTTTACCTTTTCTTCTGTTTCTGAATTACACCATTCCTTTATATATTGTTATTGGTTGCTAGTAATTGAGTGTCGTTTTAACATGATGTGTTTATTCTTAGTCGTTTCCGGGCATAATATCGAGTTAAAGAATTAGAGATTTGTTGGCCTTTATCTTGCACTTGAAGTTATCTTTTTGCTTGTTTTCCCTCTTTGAGTTTATTTCTGGTATGTCATCCAGTTCATTTTACTGCTTGACATTCACACTATATCTTTAATTCCTTCACCATAGTTGAATGAATAATTAAGGTATCAATATTCCTAGTTCGTGTGTACAATTGTTGTTTCGAGTTCATGTGTCACATTCTTACTGTTCGTTTCAACTAACCATTTGGTTGTTTTCTTTAGTTGTTATCAAGGTCTAGTCTTTATTTTAAGTCTCCAAAATCAGTATGTTAGTTTATTATGTCCTAGAATTCATGCTAAAGTCTATTTGCTCAAATTCGGTACAAGAATGGGGCCGACCACAAGTTAGTCTAAGTTCTTCTACCCTTCCCTCTTATTGATTTTAGTTTGTTTCATTTAGTTAAGTTGCGTGTGTTGTAGTGGCGTTTCTTTATAATGATTTCGTGGTGATTTGATCTCCCTCTTGTTATCTCTGCCTAGCGTATTTTTCCTTGTTTATGTTGGTGTCTTCGCTTTGACTAAAATTCCAGCCGAAACAAAATTTACTTATATTTATGGTTCAAGTGCAAACCTCTCAGCATGTTTCCCCAGTTATGTTTTTGTATCAATCTTTCAGGAGTGTGATGTAAGCTCCTTCAAATATAGTGTACCCTACTTCGAATTTCAATTTTAAGATCATTTTCCTAGGCTCTTGTCTAGTCTATTTGACACAACGTCTCAAATATTTATTCGATGAGGAAAGTTTTGTTTGTTCATATGATAAGTCTATCTAAATGAATGATTTTTCAATCTTATTTGGTCTAAGTAGTTGACTGCAATTTAATTTTATTAGTTTATTCATCATTGTCCCAGAATTTGAATTAATGTTTAATGTAGCTTTCCTTAGGTTATCTGCTAATTTTGTTTATAAACTAGTTGAACATTTCGTATACACGGCATTACATCAAGACTTTTTTTGTTTTACGTTCATTAAGTTTTGTTTGGCCCTAGTGTCGGTTTTTTTTTGTGTTAATATTATTTGAAAAATATGTATAAGTTAGCATTGGAAATAAAAGTAATGGATCTTTCCTCCTCTATAAAGCAGTTGAGATATTAAGCATGTTAGGATGATGATCTTTGATTGTTTATTTCGGCTAGATCCTATTTTATTATTCGTGTTTTTTCTGAGAATTTTGGAGTGATCTAATGCATTTTGTATCTCCTGTAATCTCCTTCTGTTAGCATTAGTAGTCCGAATGGATTACAAAATTCTATTCATTTAATTTTACTCGGACATAGTTTGAGTTTATTTGGAATATTATCAGTATCCCTTTATCAAGTACTTTCGAGTCAATCTTGTATATTTTTATAATACCGCTAGTTCTCTAGTTTTGAATCTCTCTAGAGTAAGTGATTATTGTTGAATTGGCTCTCGTGCCTATTTGTGGAAAATGACAAATGACGTTTCTCTTTATCTTTATTTCATAAATTCCAACAATATTAAAGCATGTGAAGCTGCAAAGTAAATATTTTTACAGTCACTCCGTTCTGTCAACTATGCCCTAAGCATTAAAATGTGTGTGGCACGCTTTCATAAGAGAATGGCCAAAATAGTTTTATTATTTTATGTTTGCTACTGCCTTTGTTCTTATTTAATTTTAAGGGCAGAAAATTTGGACTCTCAACTTAGCATATTTGGAATTTGTTCCCATTTCCCGGTTCCTTGTTTGAAGTTTCATCAAATTGATTTGTGTATATTAATTTAGGAATGTACAGTAATTTGCTTAAATATAGTGTGTTATAAAATTTGATGTACTTCCCAAGATTGAGTGTGGGTCCTCTTTGTTTGGTTACTGATAAGTGCATGCATATGCGTATGCATCATCAATTCTTTTAGCTTACTAGTTTCTTTTAATGTAGTTATCTTTCATGCAACTTTGTTTTATTTATTTTAGCACTTTGATTGAAAAGATACAAATTTGGCATTTGCATTGAGATGAATCCTATCGTCTTCTTTATTTTGTCCTTGTTTTGTTGTAATGTGACTGTCCGACTTTTTCATGGGGTCCAATCTTTTCTCTTGCTTTTCGGAAGAGACATAAAGGCTCAAAACCTTTCTACCTAAGTCAATCAGTATAGAGGGGGTGTACATTTTCAGATCGAAAGAATCAAAGCAAATCGGGGAGTTGAGAAGAGTTGGGCTAAAGAGTCCAAATTTATTTTAAAATTTTTGTATTTTGTTATTTTTGGGACTAAGACTTTGTTCTTATGCATTTGTATTATTAGAATTTTAGGATGGGTGGAAACGGACCAAAGTCCAAAAATGGGTCCAGATACCGGGCCAGCGTAGATAAACCGGATTTGGACCCAACTCTCTCTCCTTCTTTATTGTGTATTTGCTTGTTAATTAATTGTCACTAGTTTTAGGGTTAACGAATCCAAATCCCCTGCAAGACGCTATTTTGTTTTAACAATTCAACTAAATCAGATATATTTTAAATGAATTCAACTAAGTAAATTTTAGAAATTTAGTAGTTTATTTTAGAACGAATAAGCTTATTGTTCACGGATCTCAAATAAAATTAAGCATCTTAGCAAACTAAGTTAATTGCCGATAATCGCGATGTAGGGAATATTTTATGTGCCGTAAAAATCTTCCTAAAATATGAATGTGAATTCCCGAAACCCCTTTAAAGGTTTTCAATCGGTTTCCTATTTAAATCTTTTGAAAACGAAGTTTTCTTAATATCTCTTAAAAATAAGTGGCGGCTCTAAAAAAGTCAAAAACTTGTAAAAATATTTCATTCTGAATAAAATAGTTGGTTCTTCTAAAGAACCTTCACAGATGCTACCTCTTTACTCCTCAGCCTCTTTACTTGTCGATCTAAGATCTCAACTGGAACCTCTTCGTATGAAAGGTTTTCATTGACTTCTAAGCCTTCTAGAGGAAGGATAGAAACCAGATCACCTATACACTTCTTGAGCATTGACACATGAAAAACGAAAGGACCAGAGTCAACTCAATTGGTAGTTTCAACTCATAGCCGAGTTTTCTGATGCGTTTCATAATATCATATGTCCCTACATATCGGGGAATAAGTTTCCCCTTCTTGCCAAATCTCATCACCACTTTCATGGTGATATTTTCAAATAAACCATATCACGTACCATAAACTCAATATCCCTCTTTATATTGTCGGCATAAGATTTTTGTTAACTTTGGGCCATCTTCAAACGATCATTTATGAGTCAAACTTTCTCCACAACCTCTAGTATAGCTTTGGTACCTATTAGAGCAAACTCACCTACCTCAAACTACCCAATTGAAGATCTACATCTCCTCCTATAATGGGCCTCAAAGGGTGTGATGGCGATACTTGAATTATAGCTATTATTGTAGACAAACTCAATCAATGGTAGATGATCATCCCAATTACCTTTAAAGTAAATATTGCATGCCCTCCGCATTTCTTTTATGGTTTGGATGGTTCGTTCCTCCAAACCATCCGTATGTGTATGAAATGCGGTACTAAGTTTTTCCTTTGTACATAAGCCATTTTGGAACACTTTAAAAAAAATAAAATTGAATTGAGTGCCCTATCCAAGAAGATAGACAAGGGGACTCCATGCATTCTCACAATCTACGTAAGATAAAATATAGTATATTCCTCCACCGAATAAGTTGTTTTGACGGGGAGAAAATGGGCATATTTTATCAATCTTGCCACAACAACCCATATTAAGTCATTTTGCCTCCATGTACGAGGCAAACCCACAAAACATCCAAATGAAAATCTTCCCACTTCCAAGTAGGAATGGCTATATCTTGAGTTCACCCTCCTTGTCTTTGATGTTCGGCCTTGACTTGTTGACAATTCAGACATTTAGCCACAAACTCTGCTATATCCTTCTTCAAACCTTTCCACCAATAGACCTCTTGAAGATCACGATATAATTTGGTGGCACCCAAATGTATGGAGTATCGGGAACCATGAGATTCTTCCAAAGTTTGCCTTCTCAAGTGGTCGACATTCGTCACATACAACCTACCTTGGTACCTCAGCACACCATCCCCTCTGAGAGAGTGACTCATTGAGCATACTATGTATCAATTCCTTCAACTCTATCAATAAAAGATAAAGATGTTGCTTAGAATTCACCTCAACCACTAAAGACGACTCAGACTTATGATGAACCATAAACCCTCTTTTGGAGAATATTTTAATCGAACGCCCAACCGGGCCAATCTATGCACATTTATGACTAATTCTTTCTTACCATCATGAACATGACCTACACTACCCACATACATTCGACTTAACGCATATGCAACCACATCGGATTTTCCGGGGTGGTATAGCACACTCATATCATAGTCCTTCAAAGGCTCTAACCACCTTCTTTGTCGGAGATTTATCTCTTTTTTAGGCAACACATATTGGAAACTCTTATGGTCGATGAATACATCTACATCTACCACATATAGATAATGTCTCCAAATCTTCAAACCATACACTACGACTGCTAATTTCAAGCATGGGTTGGATAGTTCTTGTCATGCACCTTGAGTTGTGTAGAGTCATAAGCTATCACCTTACCATGTTGAATGAGGAGACAACAGAAAACTACTCGAGAAGCATCACAATACACAACAAACCCTTCGGTACCCTCCGGTACCCTCCGGTAAAGTCAAAACCATAGCGGAAGTAAGCTTATTTTTCAACTTTTGAAAACCTCTTTCACAATCTTCCGACCATTAAAACTTAACTTTATTTTGGGTTAAGGTTTTCAAAGGACAAGCAATTAATGCAAACCCATCAACGAACCTTATGTAGTACCTGGAAGACCTAAGAAACTTCTTATGTTTGTGGGAGTTAAAGGTCTAGGCCAATTTTTAACGACCTCAAATTTTTTCGGATCCACCTTTATACCCTCACATGTAACAATATTGGCAAGAAAAGCAACCAATCTCAAACAAAATTCACACTTACTAAACTTAACAAAGAGTTGATGTTCTTTGAGGACTTTCAATACTATCCTCAAATGACCCATGTGTTCATCTTCACTCTTAGAAAATACCAAGATCTAACCAATAAAGACAATTACAAAAGAATCAAGATAATTCTAGAACACTCTATTCATAAAGTCCATAAAAGTCGTCGGGGCATTAGTTAGACACAAAGACATGACTAGGAACTCGTAATGATCGTACCTATTTCGAAAAGTTGTCTTAGGAATGTCAACACCTATCACCCTATGTTGGTGATATCCCAAACTTAAATAAATTTTCGAAAAGTAACTCGCACCTTCAAGTGGATCAAATAAATCATCAATTCTAGTGACCTTTATCAATTGTTGGTAGTCAATATACATTCTAAGAGACCCATCTTTCTTTTTCACAAATAGTACTGGAGTTCCCCATGGAGATTTGCTTGGTCATATAAAACCTTTGTGAAGAAAATCCTTGAGTTGAGCATTAAACTATTTCAACTTGGTTGGATCCATCAGATAAGGAGGAATTGATATAGGTTGAGCATCCGACATCAAATCTATGCCGAAGTGTATTTCCCGTTTGGGAGGAATTTCGGGTAAGTCATTGGCAAGACATCCGGAAAAGAATTCATTAAGGGGATCGACTCTAAAGGAGGAGTTTCAGATTCAAGGTCCTTGACCCTCACAACATGATAGACACAAAATGATTTGATCTCTAGGGATTAATTTTTTTCCCTTCCACTCTAAAATAAGTTGATTTGAGAATTTGACTTTAACTACCCATGTTCTACAATCAATTGAAGCAAAACAAGAATGCAACAAATCCTTTCCCAATATGACACAAAAATCTAACATGTCAAGTTATACCAAATCAACCAAAGTAACTCTATTATACAACATTATAGTACAATTCCTATACTCTTTTAGCAACCACGGAGTCACCCACTGGGGTAGAAACAAAAAAAGGTTTAACTAAGACATCGGGAAGCATATAAAACGTCATAGCCACCAAAGGAGTCACAAAAGATAATGTGGCACCGGGATCAAGCAATGAATATACATTAATCAAAAATACTTGCAACATACCGTTAACAATATCAGGAGAACCCTCTTGATCACCCCTAGATTTAAGAGCATATAAGCGGTTCTTCTGAGGAGCATTGAACTTGGACCTCTTGCTTGTGCTTGAATACTCTCCCTTCCTTGAGTCTTGGCCATGGGACAATCCCTCCCCATGTTACAACTCTTTCCACAAACATAACAAGTATTAGTACACATTAGACATTAAACTACATGCTTATTGCCACATTTGGCACAACTCGGCCTATTACCTTGTGAACCACTACCTTTCCCCCCTTGAGGTTTATGGTTAGTCACCCTATCCTTTTTAGCCTTGGAGAAATTATAAGGAACTTGATTGGAAAATCTCTTTTTAAACTTTGGATTGTCTTGGATTTTGAACTTTCTCTTAGAAGAACCCCTATCATAGGGCCTTTGCATTTTTGCATACCTATTCTTCCTCTTAAGCCTACTCTCCTCAACTTGTTCAGCATGCATCATCAAACAACAAAGGTCCATGTTGACATGAAGCATTGTCGCACAACATTCTTTCACTAGATCATCCGACACACCAAGAAGAAGCATATTTGGACAGCTTGATGAATTTTAAGGAGTACTCTTGAACCCTCATACACCCTTAGGTTGATATATTATTCCACTTTTCCCCTTATTTTCTCCCTTGGGAAGAACCTATCAAGAAATGCGTTCCTAAAAACTTCTCAACTTATCCAGCTCTCAACACCCTATTGTCCTTCCAGTGAGTATACATGGTTTGAGCCACATCTTTGAGTTGGTAAGCAGCTAGCTCGGCCTTTTCATTTGAAGTCACCCCCATAGCATACAAGATCTTATAAACCTCATCAAGAAATACTTGAGGATCTTCATTCACCTTTGACACAAAGAAAATAGGAGGATTCATCCTTCTGAAGTCCCTCTAACGTGAAGCCATGGTAATGGAAATTTTGTTCACACAAGGTGCAACTTCCCTCTTTGCTTGAGCTGTCAAAATGAGCTTAAGTTGTTAGGTATTGAGCTTTAGTAGCCATGACTTGAGTCAGGTTTCGAAAACACGCTTTTATCTCTCTATCAAGCCTGACCGGAGGATTTACTAGAACATGGCCATTTAGAGGAACTTGCTCTTGAGGAGGATCTTGGTTGTCTTGGGGAGGAGCTTTCGCATTAGCAATCTCCTCTTAACCTCGCCTTGTGGCTTCCCTTCTAGTATTCATAGCCTATAACCACAAGAAAAGAATTAGAAGAAAAGAACACATAGTGTTAAAATTCTTGAGGATCGATCTAGGAATACCAAAATCATTGAGAATTTCGTAAGCATCACATAGCCTCTCATTCGTAATTGAGGCGCGCTTCACAATTATGAACAAGACTTTACATAGAAGTGGTTTTGTGAAACCTCATTCCTAAGATTTTTCAACGTCATGTTCTGATACAAAGTTTCTCACGAACGGGGAGCACCCCCTAGTCATAGCCGACGACTTCATCCTCTTAGGAACCTTAGACAGGCCCTTAGCTTACATCATTGCACTTCATAAGTAAGAAAATACGGAAAAATTAAAACTTTACATATGAAGTATACATAGACTTCTCATTTATCCATATATTAAGTTATATAGACTTCTCATTTACAAACATAGTAAAATTCATCAATATAGTCTACTATTTTCTCACACATACCCATCTAATATCGAAATACTAGGTTTGGGACATAGCCCTTACACTATTACAATATGTCTCATATAGGAATTACAATAATGTCTCAAAGTAATAAAATAGAACATTGTCTTAGACATAGTCAAATAACTAAATCTAGAATAGTAGGTTTCATCCTCGGACTTGAGGACTCACCAACTTGGGAATCTATCCTAGTTTCTAAAACCTTGGCCTTGAAACTCTTTAATGGCCCGAATCTACATATTTATAGAAATAGAGAGAATATGGGTTAGTACAAACCACATGTACTACGTATGGATATATGCAAGCAAAACATTAGGAAATATGAACAAAAAGACATTTTAGTACATTTTATTATAAACATGCTAAATAGACTTTTGAAAAGCCTTTATGCACATTCAAGCATTTTCAACTCTATGAAAAAACAACAGTGAACCATATCAACATTCATGTTCAAGAGTACATCATTAAAAATCCATAATCAATAACTCATATTAAGAATATATTGCATCAACATATTATTATACCTTACTAACAACCAAAATCCAAGACAACAAGTTCAATGTCTATATGAAACCCCATAACCTCACATATACAAAGTCAACTAGAAAAGAGACCACAAGCATTATCTTTACATGATGTAACTTCATAACAAATGTAGTCAAAGATTATATATAACAATTTAGACAAAGACCTTGTATAACAAGTGAAACCATCATCATCTAAGAGCAACATCACATATATCATATATACAAAAAGAACCCCTCCTAGAACTCCCTTCAAGGTCAACTTGTGCAATGTATAGGTAAAGTCCCACTCCTCTACCAATACTACGTGATACCTTTGAAGTAGTCCCATTATTGTTCCTCTTATCATTATCATTTATTCATTCATTTTACTTTGGGGAAACTTTTCCATAACTGACAATAGCCCATGTGCGCAAAAAATAGAATCCGGTGTTATCCCCTCACACCGAAAGAGGGCAAATTACTCGTCAAAGGTAGGACGTATATATCATAATAGCATCTAGGTGGATCCACTCGCCAATCTTCATATGGGGGCACATATGTAAGGAACTAGGATATTGCTAGTGGAAACCCTCTTTATGCTAAAATAGCATTGTAGTTTCCATCTCATGCGATAACATAATGTGAACCTCCCTTCGTTTGTAAAGGTACACCTCTCTTTATAAAGATCACTCGGTTCTCATCTCAATTCCTTTTTTAAAAATCCTTTTATGTCTTTCTTAAACTTTATATTATAAGATAGTTACTAGGGACTTAACCCCTTGTATAACATGTACCTAGCCCATAGGGTATACGATGAGAATGTCCTTTCATCAAAACAAACATCATGAGAGATCATTACTTCGTAACATAGTCATAAGGTGAACAAGAGAAATACCTTGAATCTTAATATTAACACCCCTATCATCATTGCCACGACCGGAGTGTAGACCCCAGACGAGACCGGCGTCGTTGACCTCTCAAAGGTCGCACACAAGCCTACATACGTCATCGTTACTTCATCTAGGTTAATTTTAGCGGAAAATTTGAACTTTTTGTTTCTTAACAAGCATAAGGATCATTCTGCTTACATTCATAACGTTCAAAATCAACCATCTAACATTAAGATTATCAACTGAAAGAAATAGTTCAATACTGCATTAAATGTATAATTGCCAAAATGGCACCACTACAATGTCTGAAATAAAAACGGAAAGAAACACTAGTGTAACATACTCCACTAGCTAAAGCCTACATCTAAGCTAGATAGTAACGGTAGACATCCCCGAAAGCATGAGGGCCTACAAAGTCCGGATGAAAGCTCCACGTCCGGATAGCTGCAACATCAACGTGTAAGCTCTAGCGTCCACCTGCACCTGCACCTAAAAATATAGAGTTGTATGGGATTAGTACACACTTGTACTAAGTATGGGTATATGAAAGCACACACCAAGGACATGCATGAGTAAGAATACCTCCTTCATAGCAACATGATTATGGAAAGTCAAGTCAGTGGACTTGCCAAATTGGGATTAGGAAAGTTAGTGAGCTTTCCAAATTTGGATTAGGAAGGTCGGTGAGCTTTCCAAATTTGGATTTGGAAGGTCAGTGATCTTTCCAAATTTGGATTAGGAAAGTCATGCCATGAGATTAACATGCATCATCATACTTATCATATTGCATACATCACATAACATCTTAAACATAGTACATAAAATATTGCATATAGCACATAACATCTTTCATATTGTTTGTTCATATGCCATGAGACCTTGGAATCATGGACTTGACATTAAGACTTCCCAAAATGAGGGCTCAACGTATGGGAACTCAACTAGGGAGCCTTCTTTAGCAAACAAAGAGTCTGCTTCATTCATTCATACGTACTTCATTTCATTCATTCATAAGCTAGTGTAAACACCAGCTATACCTAGGATGTAGTTTAAGACTATCATCGGGTTTGCTGTGCAATGATCAAGAATAACCTAGTGTCATTAATTGAGTCTAGCTCATCTCTTGATTATCCTATCCTAACACCGTTGGTATCGTTCATTTCAATATGTGCATCATTTGAGGCTGGCCTCATTCATTCATTGGGAACTTTAACTTTAACCGACATAGATCATGTGAGCATCATGAAATCCAGTGTCTACCCCACACCAAAAAGAGGTGGAATTACCGGACAAAGTGACCCAAAACATGCTAACGTACATGGGGATTGAACCCCGCCATATTCCTATATTGGCAGTATAGGTTCGAAGACTAGGAGATATAAGGAGACCAATACCCGGCATGCCGGACAGTCTCATCTCATGAGAGTTACGTGAACCTTCGCCCTTCCCGAAGGAAGGCATCACCGCTCATAGCTAGTCTATAGTATAAAGTCCCATTACATTCAACTCATACGTCATGGAAGCTGGCTTCTAGTGTGAGCACATATTAGCTCAATAGATGATTTCTCATCTCATCATTAGTATTAAGTGTGTTAATCTCAATACTTTCATTAGAGTGTTCATAGAGACTGGTCTCTTCATTAACTTTACACTCTCATAGGTGAGTACGTTTGGTAATATTTATTTAGGCTCATTTGAGATTGCTCTCATCTTTTACATTAGCCTCATATCATGTTGTCACCACATTCATTAACATTAGCACATTTGCTCTTCATAATTACTCACCCCTTTTTACGTGAATGTTCATCTCATCATATGCCAATGCACTTGGCCATTTGTGTGTTTCACATTCTTACTTAATCCTTCTAGGGTTTCATTATTTCATTACATAATATTCATTTCATCGTATGACAATGCACTTGGCTATTTAGTGTGTTTCACACTCTTACTTAACACTTCTAGGGTTACATCATTTCATTACATACATCTTAGGTTCACTTATTTTTAAACGTATGTTAGACTTATGGGTCTATACATACAAGCCATGAAGCTTCATTCATAGTTCGATTATGTGATTCATATCTTCCTAAGATTATGTGGTACAAGACTTATGCATCTTGTATGTATGCCAAGATCTCGATTTTGGTCTAAGTAGGCAGCTTTATTCTTGAATATTTAATTCACGTATGACTTATATATCAATACGGAAATTTGAGCAAGGGAACCCGATTTCGAATCCCTTGGACAACACTTATATTTTTCATCTATTTTATTCTTGGTCCACATAACATTGGGACCCTAGATCGAGCCCCAACATCAACTTTTATTTTTTATTTCTCTCCTTTGAATTTTCTCTTCCTTGGCCGATGGTTGTGGATCGAACCCCCACAGCCTCCTTTATTTTTTTATTTATTTCTCCTTGTCTATTTCGAGTTGACCATGAAGTTGTGGGATCAAACCCCCACAGCCTCTCTTTATTTTTCTTTTAATTTGCCTCTACTGCCTAGAGGTCGTGGGTTCAATTACCACGCCTCACATTTCCTTTCTTTTAATTTTCTCTTAATCTCTCCTTTACTACCTAGAGGTCGTGCGTTCGATTCCCACACCTCACATTCCTTTTCTTTTCATTTTTCCTTTCTCCTTTACTGCCTAGAGGTCGTGGATTCGATTCCCACACCTCACATTCATTTTCTTTTCATTTTTCCTTTCTCCTTTATTGCCTAGAGGTCGTGGGTTCGATTCCCACGCCTCACATTCCTTTTCTTTTCATTTTTCCTTTCTCCTTTACTGCCTAGAGGTCGTGGGTTCGATTACCACACCTCACATTCCTTTTCTTTTCATTTTTCCTTTCTCCTTTACTGCCTAAAGGTCGTGAGTTCGATTCCCACGCCTCACATTTCGTTTCTTTTCATTTTTTTTTACTCTCCTTTACTGCCTAGACCATGGTTCGAATCCCCTCCACCACATTCCTTTTTAATTCTTTATTTTCATGGTTTTTAACATGGTGAGGTCACAGGTTCAATCCTCCTTGACCTCACTTGTTTTAATTCATTTTTCACAACATTTTGAAACCTCTTAACTTGACCGAAATTCCTTGCTTAAATCTGGAATATTTTTTGAAATTTTTCACCATACTTTCATCAACATTTACACGTAAATTCATAGGGTAATTCGTAGATCATTTAATACGTTCTTAGGTGCATTTTTCATGGATTCGTTTAGCCAAGAAATTATGATTCAAATCAGCCACATTTCAACTCATATGAACATCACGATTTACATCAACATGTGTACATGAAATATAAAGAACTATCATGCCATTTCAAGTCCTAAACCATGAACAATAGCCACGGCAACACACACAAACACACGTAGTTACATTTTTGGAAAAAATATCAACATAGGTCATATAATTCCGAACATACATGTAAACACATAATCATCATGAAAACACGTTTCATCCCTAGTTTTGTACCAGCAAACATAACCAACCTATGATTTAATGGGAGCTAGTGACAGGGACATGCAACGGGAACAATCATAGTTTTCGGATTAGAATTGACTGAATCTTAAGGGGTCTCTTGGGAAAAGAACCAAGAGAGAAGAGAACCCATACCCTTTTGACGTTCAAACCTCGAGTTTCTGTCCAAAAACTTCTCCAAACACACGTCCAACACCAAAAGTTCAACACCCCACTCGAGGAAAAACCTTCTCTTTGCCTACTTGATTGATTAACGTTTGTTTTTCTTATATTTTCGTGTGATTCTTAAAGTGTGAAAAACTTTGGTTTACCTACTGTTTTTGAAGTTGATTTGGCAGAGAGAAAGTGAATGAGAGTTATAGAGATGTGAGAGAGAGAGATGAGCGTGGGAGAGAAGAGTTTTCTTAGGCTTAGGAGTCTAGTTTAGGACTTAGTCAAATAAGGTTTTATTTAATTATTAAAAATCTGATTTCCTTTTATTTTAAATCAGATAATAAATTATAAATATAAATTAATTACATTAATTTACCAACTTAAATTAGAAACAAATTTAATTCATTGCTTCCACCTAGGTTCGAACCCGGGTGGAGCAACACTTCACTTCAAGAGCCAATTTTTGGCCCTCTCTCCCCAAAATTCACCTACACCTTATTAATTAAATAATTAATTATATATTTATGGTAATTACGATACTACCCTTAGCCTGGAAAAAGACCATTTTACCCCTAGACCCTCCAAAACTATGATTTTCCCTTTTTAAGTCGGGTAAAGACTCATTCGAGTAAATCTTCGTATTCGAGAGCCGTACATGATTGGACCCGACCTTTACAAGCTCAACTAACTCCCCAAGTTAGTTGGCTTGGCTGTAGCAAGGGTTCCGAGGTCTGGTTCTACGCGCATCAATCCATGTGAACCCGGTCTAATCGCAGGCATTCTAGACACATTAAGCATTACTTATCATATCCATTTTTAGGGTTGTTACATTTACCCCCCACCCCCCTTAGGATCATTCGTCCCCGAATGACACTACTCCTTACTAACAATAAGTAAGTCATCTATAGAACGTATGCATACATAGGTAATTCAATACTCCCCATTGGTGAATATCTGATTAAAATATTAACATGATGGTGCACATCCTTGAAACATACTAGTAGCTTCACATTAATAGACTAAGGAACTCTTTCCTAAACTAGTCTCATCAAAGAATACAACATAAGTAAACATATAAGTCATACAAATCAGCAACCAACATGATGAATCAAACATATTAACCTTATACTAGTGCATAAACACCATACACAGTCAAATACATGAAAGACTAATTAAGGCTACGCACCCAAGACTTCACCAGAAGTGCCTTCCCCTGCACCCCTAGACTTGAGTGCGAAAAATCGTTGCCTCCTTGGAGCCTCTTCACTTGGACCATTAGAATGAACTATCTTCTTCCCTTGTTATTGACTTCTCCTATTCGGACAATCCTTCACCATGTGACCCGGTTTGCGACAACTGTAACAAGCGTTAGTGCCCATCATACATTCTCCTCCATGTAGTTTGCCACACTTCCTGCAAGGTGGCCTCTCCTAAGGTGTATCTACTCCATTGTTTCTCTTAACTCTGGACTCGGAATCCCTATCATAGCGACCCTTGGATGAACTTGACTCCCCTTGGTGGGAGAGTCCCTTCTTAAACCTGGGCTGCTCACGGACGCCAAAATTGTTTCTATGGCCTCCATGGCTCGGACCTGCCTGATCTTGAGACTTAGGCCTCCTAGCATCACAAACGCCCCTCTTCTTGCGACTGTCCTCTACCTGCTGGACATGCACCATCAACCTGGAGAGGTCCATATTATCATGGAGCATCGCAGACCGACACTCCTACTCCAGATCTCCGTTGATTCCTGTGAGGAACTGGCTCATCTCATCACTGTTGTTAGATACAAGGGAAGTAGCATACCTGGAAACAAACTTCAGCACTCATCTCATCCTTGTTGTTAGATACAAAGGAAAGTAGCATACTTGGATAGTTTAACAAACTTCAGGTTCCCTGACTGTCATTGATCCCTGCTTAAGGTTGATAAACTCCTCAACCTTTGCCTTCCTCATCTCCCTGGGAAAGAATCTCTCCAGGAAGGATGTCTTAAACAGCTCCCAAGTGACCAGAACTCCGCCCATATCTCGGCTATCATGCCACATCTTTCACCAAGTTTGTGCAACATCCTTGAGTTGATTGGAAGCCAACTCTTTTTTCTCAGCATCTGTGGGCCCCATAGCCACCAAAATCTTATGCACCTCATCCACAAACTCCTGGAGATCCTCTGATGTCTTAGACCCCGTGAAAATAGGAGGATATATCCTTGTGAAGTCTCTCAGCCTGTTAGCCATGCTACGAACCAGTGGGTTCTCCCACTGAACATTCTGCCGGTTGACCTGGGCAGTCATAGCCTAGGCCTGCATAGTGATGGCCTGTGCCATCAGGGCCAGAGATGCCCGCACCTCCGCATCAGTCAACCCAGCTGGGTTAACCAGCATAGACACTCCTTCAACTGGAGCCTGGGGTGGAACCTGATTGTCCCCAGCAGCTGCTCCTCCTCTCCTCTGACCAACGTTCCTCCTAGTATTCATTCTCTGAAAACAATAAGAATTGATGTTAGACACGCTCATAACACCAAGAAATCAGACATTAGGAAAAGTATGATAAGATCAGAAGAAGGGAAATTTTCCAACGTATCATGGAGTCTCTAATGCAGGATAGTGGTGCACTTCACTACCATGACTTAGAAACTACTCAATGTGGTTGATGTGAACTTATTATTCTCAAAATTTAACCTAATGCTCTGATACCAACTTTGTCACGACCGGAGTGTAGACCCCAGACGAGATCGGCATCGTTGACCTCTCAGAGATTGCAGACAAGCCTACATACGTCATTGTTACTTCATCTAGGTTAATTTTAGCGGAAAATTTGAACTTTTTTGTTTCTTAACATGCATAAGGATCATTCTACCTACATTCATAACGTTCACAATCAACCATCTAACATTAAGATTATCAACTGAAAGAAATAGTTCAATACTGCATTAAATGTATAATTGCCAAAATGGCACCAATACAATGTCTAATAAAAACGGAAAGAAACACTAGTGTAACATACTCCACTAGCTAAAGCCTACATGTAAGCTAGATAGTAACGGTAGACATACTCGAAAGCATGAGGACCTACCAAGTCCCGATGAAAGCTCCACGTCCGGATAGCTGCAACGTCAACATGTAAGCTCTAGCGTCCACCTGTTCCTGCACCTAAAAATATAGAGTTGTATGCGATTAGTACACACTTGTACTAAGTATGGGTATATGCATGCACACACCAAGGACATGCATGAGTAAGAATAGCTCCTTCCTAACAACATGATTATGGAAAGTCAAGTCAGTGGACTTGCCAAATTGGGATTAGGAAAGTTAGTGAGCTTTCCAAATTTGGATTAGGAAAGTCAGTGAGCTTTCCAAATTTGGATTAGGAAAGTCAGTGAGCTTTCCAAATTTGGATTAGGAAAATCATGCCATGAGAGTAACATGCATCATCATACTTATCATATTGCACACAACACATAACATCTTACACATAGCACATATCATATTGCATATAGCACATAACATCTTTCATATCATTCATTCATGTGCCATGAGACCTTTGAATCATGGACTTGACATTAAGACTTCCCAAAATGAGGGCTCAACATATGGGACCTCAACTAGGGAGCCTTCTTTAGCAAACACAGAGTCTGCTTCATTCATTCATACGTACTTCATTTCATTCATTCATAAGCTAGTGTAACAACAGCTATACCTAGGATGTAGTTTAAGACTCTCATCGGGTTTGCTGTGCAATGATCAAGAATAACCTAGTGTCATTACTTGAGTCTAGGTCACCTCTTGATTATCCTATCCTAACACATTTGGTATCGTTCATTTCATTATGTGCATTATTTGAGGCTGGCCTCATTCATTCATTGGGAACATTAACTTTAACCGACATAGATCATGTGAGAATCATGAAATCCAGTGTCTCCCCTACACCAAAAAGAGGTGGAATCACCGGCCAAAGTGACCCAAAACATGCTAGCGTACATAGGAATTGAACCCCGCCAGATCCCTATATTGGCACTATAGGTTCGAAGACTAGGAGATATAAGAAGACCCACACCCGGCATACCGGACATTCTCATCTCATGAGAGTTACGTGAAACTCCGCCCTTCCCGAAAGAAGGCATCACCGCTCATATCTAGTGTATCGATGCTCAGTATAAATTCCTATTTCATTCAACTCATACGTCATGGAAGCTGGCTTCTAGTATGAGGACATCATAGCTCAATAGATGATTTCTCATCTCATCATTAGTATTAAGTGTGTTAATCTCAATACTTTCATTAGAGTGTTCATAGAGACTGGTCTCTTCATTAACTTTACACTCTCATAGGTGAGTACGTTTGGTAACATTTATTTAGGCTCATTTGAGATTGCTCTCATATTTTACATTATCCTCATATCATGTTGTCACCACATTCATTAACATTAGCACATTTTCTCTTCATAATTACTCACCCTTTTTTACGTGCATGTTCATCTCATCATATGCCATCTCATCATATGCCAATACACTTGGCCATTTATGTGTTTCACATTATTACTTAATGTCACAACCCGAAACCATACCCTAAAAGATAGGATACAATCTTGGATTGTAACCGGCGTCGTCGACCTCTCGGAGGTATAAGACAAGGCTCTCATATCATTCATTGCATTGGCATAGTAAATTTAGCGGAAAATTTAAAACATTTCATAGCACATCATATGCTAGAAACATCACATCATATATATATAAAACATAAGTCATAATACATATTTATACTCTAAGTCTCTTTTCCATCTTAGACTCAATAACTGTAGAGTACATTAAGGACAAGGACCTTAAGACATAATACAAAGCTATACGTTACTAAATAGACTTTACAATAAGTACACGTTAGGACATCCTTGAACTTAAGGATTCCTTTCCTTGAGCTTGGGAAATCACCTATCAAGCTCCTCAATCATAGACCTGCTTTAAGCATTCCACTACCTACACTTTGTGTAAAAAGTAAAGAAGAATGGGATTAGCACAAGAATGTACTAAGTATGGCAACCATGCAAAAACATGCATTTAAAAAGGACATTTCCTTTGAAATCATACTTCATGCCATTTTGGGTAAATCATCATAAAACCTTTATCAACATCATTTATATCATTTACATACTTCATAGAAACACAATCAAAGGCCAACCATCAAAGAAAAGCACATATCGAACTTAAGTACAATGTGAGGTCACTTTACAGTGAACTCCATCACTTTTACAGTGAACTCTTACTCTTAATTCATTAGTCTTCCAAGTAATCCTTTAAGGATACTTGGTGTAATGTATCACCTTAAGACCACAATGGAAAACAATACTAACATCTACACAAGACAACACATGCCATCATAGAAGTATAGTACAACATAAACATAGTTAAACTAAGAGTACAATGTCATACATAAAAGACACATACAAAATCATATGCATTCGGGCACCTTCCTAAGGCTTCCTAAGGAGTCACTTGTGCAATCAACCACGACGGAACCCTTGTTACGGGGCGTCACAGCCATGACTGGCCATTTACAGCTCCGTCGCCAAGGCTGCCTGGGACAACCTGCCCATCAGATTTTGGGTCCTTCCTCAAGGACCCTTCGATGGTCCTTGGGGATAATTTCCCGAACGTTTCCAATGACATTACAAAATTTAACATGTTAAAGAACTTCCACATAAATTTAATCCAAAACAAACAGCTATAAGACGTCCAAACATCCTTGACCTTAATATGGCATACAATGAACGTCTTAGGGGCTATCTTTCGAACGCCTTGGACGTTCTTGGGCGTTTGACCTCCAAAATTCACGAAACATCATACAATCACATTACACATAATTTTAAACCATTTCAAGACTCATTAGACTCAGTTCACACAATTTAGGCAAGCATAAACACATGAGGCACATAAGCGACTATTTATCGAACGTCTTGGACGTCCCTTGACGTTCGACTTCCAAATCACTTCAAAATTTGCACACTGCCTCTATATCACATAATATGGAATTTTAGGACGTTATAACATTAAGACGAACATGTTAGGCTCTAGAAAACTTATCTCATTTTTCGGGGTCTTACACTTAACCCTTCTAGGGTTTCATCATTTCATTACATAATATTCATTTCATCGTATGCCAATGCACTTGGCCATTTAGTGTGTTTCACACTCTTACTTAACCCTTCTAGGGTTACATCATTTCATTACATACATCTTAGGTTCACTTATATTTAAACGTATGTTAGACTTATGGGTCTATACATAAAAGCCATGAGGCTTCATTCATAGTTTGATTAAGTGATTCATATCTTCCTAAGATTATGTGGTACAAGAATTATGCATCTTGTATGTATGCCAAGATCTCGATTTCGATCTAAGTAGGCAGCATTATTCTTGAATATTTAATTCACGTAAGACTTATATATCAATACGGAAATTTGGGCAAGGGAACCCGATTTCGAATCCCTTGGACAACACTTACATTTCTCATCTATTTTATTTTTGGTCCACATAACATTGGGACCCTAGATCGAGCCCCAACATCAACTTTTCTTTTTTATTTCTCTTCTTTGAATTTTCTCTTCCTTGGCCGAGGGGTTGTGGGATCGAACCCCCACATCCCCTTTTATTTTTTTATTTATTTCTCCTTGTCAATTTCGAGTTGACCATGAGGTTGTGGGATCAAACCCCCACAACCTCTCTTTATTTTTCTTTTAATTCGCCTCTACTTCCTAGAGGTCGTGGTTTCAATTCCCACGCCTCACTTTTCCTTTCTTTTCATTTTCTCTTAATCTCTCCTTTACTGCCAAGATGTCGTGGGTTCGATTCCCACGCCTCACATTCCTTTTCTTTTTATTTTTCCTTTCTTCTTTACTGCCTAGAGGTCGTGGGTTCGATTCCCACACCTCACGTTCCTTTTCTTTTCATTTTTCCTTTCTCCTTTACTGCCTAGAGGTCGTGGGTTCGATTCCCACGCCTCACATTCCTTTTCTTTTCATTTTTCCTTTCTCCTTTACTGCCTAGAGGTCGTGGGTTTGATTCCCATGCCTCACATTCCTTTTCTTTTCATTTTTCCTTTCTCCTTTACTGCCTAGAGGTCGTGGGTTCGATTTCCACGCCTCACATTTCTTTTCTTTTCGTTTTCTTTTACTCTCATTACTGCCTAGACCATGGTTTGAATCCCCTACACCACATTACTTTTTAGTTCTTTATTTTCATGGTTTTTAACATGGTGAGGTCACAGGTTCAATCCTCCATGACCTCACTTGTTTTAATTCATTTTTCACAACATTTTGAAACCTCTTAACTTGACCGAAATTCCTTACTTAAATCTGGAATTCTTTTGAAATTTTTCAGCATACTTTCATCAACATTTACACGGTAATTCATAGGATAATTCGTAGCTCATTTAATACGTTCTTAGCTGCATTTTTCATGGATTCGTTTAGCCAAGAAATTATCATTCAAATCAGCAACATTTCAATTTATATGAACATCACGATTTACATCAACATGTGTACATGAAATATAAAGAACTATCATGCCAGTTCAAGTCCTAAACCATGAACAATAGCCACGGCAACACAAAATACACGTATTTACATTTTCGGAAAACATCAACATAAGTCACATAATTCCGAACATACATGTCAACACATAATCATCACGAAAAGACGTTTCATCCCTAATTTTCTACCAGCAAACATAACCAACCTATGATTTTATGGGAGCTAGTCACAGGGACATGCAACGGGAACAATCCTAGTTTTCGGATTAGAATTGACTGAATCTTAAGGGGTCTCTTGGGAATCTCCAAACACACGCCCAACACCAAACTCGACAGAAAACCTTCTCTTTGCCTACGTGATTGATTAACGTTTGTTTTTCTTATATTTTTGTGTGAGTTCTTCAAATCTGAAGAACTTTGGTTTACCTACTGTTTTTGAAGTTATTTTGGCAGAGAGAACGTGAATGAGAGTGATAGAGAAGTGAGAGAGAGAGATGAGCGTGGGAGAGAAGAGTTTTCTTAGGCTTAGGAGTCTAGTTTAGGACTTAGTCAAATAAGGTTTTATTTAATTATTAAAAATCTGATTTCCTTTTATTTTAAATCATCTAATAAATTATAAATATAAATTAATTATATTAATTTACAAACTTAAATTAAAAACAAATTTAATTCATTGCTTTCACCTAGGTTCGAACCCGAGAGGAGCAAGACTTCACTTCAAGAGCCAATTTTCGGCCCTCTCTCCCCACAATGCCACTCCACCTTATTAATTAAATAATTAATTATATATTTAGGGTAATTATGATACTACCCTTAGCCTGGAAAAAGACCATTTACCCCTAGACCCTACAAAACTATGATTTTCCCTTTTTAAGTCCGCTAAAGACTCATTCGAGTAAATCTTCATATTCGAGAGCCCTACATGATTGGACCCAACCTTTTCAAGCTCAACTAACTCCCCAAGTTAGTTGGCTTAGATGTAGCAAGGGTTCCGAGGTCAGGTTCTACGCGCATCAATCCGTGTGAACTCGTCCTAATCGTAGGCATTCTAGACACATTAAGCATTACTTATCATATCCATTTTTAGGGTTGTTACAATCATCTCACAAGTCATTACATTCATAACATGTTCATACCTTCATAACTTCATCATGCATACTCAATTAACCACATAACAATAGATAAGTCAACATAAACATAATAGCATGATTTAGGGTTAGGGTTAGGGAGACACCCATGAATTCTTCAAGAAATAGATCCGAACCCAACAATACATGAAAATAGGCATTCCATGAATGAAATAACATAGTTAACACAAATCTAACAATCAATACTTTTATGACTACCAAACAATTCATAAGAAAGATTCAAAATTTAGGGAAATTGAGGAAAGAACATGAGTTAAACGAAACATCAATTAAACATCAATTTAAAACAAATATACACTTAATTAGAATTGAGTAATCACAATATGTAACCATTAACCCACAATTTCGAATATAGAAGAAACCCCGTTTGTAGAGAAACCCCTTATAATTGGGTGATTTGAAATCTAATTTGAATGGACTTCTTGGGGAAAGAATCCCATGATTGTAAGAATCCATACATTTGGTAAACTTTGTCAACAAAATTTGAGCAATAATCTTGGAGATTTTATCTTCTTCTTCAAGCTTCTAGGTTTCTTCAATGGAGGTTGAGGTAGAGAAAGATTGCAGAGAGAAGTAGGAGAAATTGTGTTTCAATTTGTGAGTGTGTTTTGAAGTGGGAATTGAGATGTAAATAACCTAAAACCAATATATAGTCAACCCCCAAAATACCCCTCAATAAGTTGTACTTTCAAAAATTATGTCCAACTTGACCTTGGTTGTGAAAGACTGTCCACCTTCACGCCCCACTTCACGAGCCGTGAAGTGCTTAGCGGCCCGTGGTGGTGCTCGTTCAGTGTGGGGCGTTAGGTCCCCCCAAAGTGCCATATAAAAAGATTCTATGTGATATTCACAACTCTCTCCCCTCTTCCTTTAACATGCACCAACACCCGTCATGTGGTTAGTGGTGCTTTGGGAAGTAACCCCTTCAACACAATCCTTTTTCCAAAAGGCCTAAGGAAAGACCACGAGCAGAGCTTCCATTCTGTCAAGTGCATCACAATTCATGAAGTGGATCGTGGTGCCTAGGACATTAGCTAGTAAAAGAAGCCATCTAAATTTTAATGTCCAAGACATCTTCACGAGCCCCCCACTTGGTCGTGATCATGTCCTGAAGGTTGAGGTTGTAGCCTCCCTTTTTGGGGTAGCCTTAGCCTTTTGCTTTTTCTTTCCCCTCAAGGTTGTCACCCCTCCCTTAGACTTGATTCCTTAACCCATATATTAATAACCTATGTCTACTCCCATAATCTCTTCATGGACAACCCTTTATACACCTCTTTAAAACAATCCTACCACCACTAACACTACACTAGTTCAAGTTACTAGTTCATCGGACGCCGTGATCGTTTTCAATTTGTTATTAAACTATCATCCCAAACAATGTTAACTAGCATTATTTAGGACCTCAAACATCTTTATAATCTTTTTTGAGTCAATGAACTACTCCTGGATCCCTAGCTTAAGTCATTGAATTTACTAGGTGTAACACTGATGCCTTGCCTTTTTTATCATGTCGAATCCTTGGGAACAGAGCGCTAGCTGATGAAGTGTTAGGGCTATTAACTTATGCTGAAAATGTGAGCAATTTCCATCGCCTACCTTTGCTAAGAGTATTTATAATTCTCTATTATAGCCATATTGTTGTCCTTAGCCAGTTCCCTAAGCTTATCTTTTTAAACTGCTTAGCATGAGTTATAATATTGGTAATATCCATGTCTCCAAATAACATACATTCCCGCACTCGGTCATTACTAAAAGTGTACTCGAAACAAGATGTAACTCTATTCGACAACATTATAGGACAATTCCTATGGACTCTTTTAGCAACCACGAAGACACCTACCGTGGTAGAAATCGAAAAAAGTTAAACTAAGACACCGGGAAGCATATCAAACTTCATAGCCACCAAAGGAGTCACAAAATATAAAGTGGAAATGGGATCAAGGAATGTATATACATTAATTGAAAATACTTGCAACATACCTGTAACAACATAGGAAGAACCCTCTTGGTCACCCCTAGTTTTAAGAGCATATAAGTGGTTCTTCTTAGCAGCTTTGGAACTTGGACTGCTTCATTTTGCCTTATTACTCTCCCTTCCTTGAGTCTTAGCCTTATTACCCCATGTTACCACTCTTTCCACAAACAAAACAAGTATATGTACCCATTAGACACTTAACCACATGCTTATTGCCACATTTGGCCCAACAAGGCCTATCACCTTGTGAACCGCTACATTTTCCCCCTGCAGGCTTAGGGTTAGTCACCCTATCCTTGTTAGCCATAGATAAATTATAAGGAACATAATTGGAGAATCTCTTATAAAATTTTGGCTTATCTTGGATTTCGAGCATTCCCTTTGAAGTACCCTCATAATAGTGCCTTGCCCTTTTTTAATCCCTATTCTTCCTCTTAATCCTACTCTCATCTACATGTTGGCAATGGACCATCAAACGAGAAAGGTCCATGTTGTCATGAAGCAATGCCGCACGAAATTCTTCCACACCATCATACAAAACACCGGTCACAAAAAGACTCATCTCATTTCTAGGATTAGACACTAAGAAGAATTATTTTTGGACAACTTGATGAATTTTAAGGAGTACTTTGAACACTCATAACCCCTTGATGAAGGTTGATTAATTCTTCCACTTTTTCCTATCTTTTCTCCCATGGGAAGAACTTATCAAGAAATTCCTTCCTAAAAACATCCCACCTTATTAGACCCGCTCTCAACACCCTATTGTCCTTCCAATGAGTATACCAAGTTTGAGCCACATCTTTGAGTTGGTAAGCGGCTAGCTCAGCCTTTTCATTTGAACTCACCCCCATAGCATGCAATATCTTATAAACCTCATCAAGAAAGTCTTGAGGATCTTCATTAACCTTAGACCCAAAAAACATTGGAGGATTCATCCTTGTGAAGTCCCTCAAACGTGGAGCCATGGGACTAGAATTTTTGTTCACACAAGGTGAAACTTCCCGCTTTGCTTGGGCTATCATAGTTTGAGATGGAGTAGTTACTGCTTGAGATTTAGTAGCCATGACTTGTGTCATGTTTAGAAAAGCCGCCCTTATCTCTCCATCCGACATGATCAGAGGATTGACCAGAACTTGTCCATCTAGAGGAACTTGTTTAAGATCCCGAAAATAACTTAGGCGAATATAGAGCCTAACATGGTTGTAATGAGGGTCTAAGGTCCTAAATTTTTCTATCATGTGGTATTGAGGTAGTGTCTAAGAGCTTAGGTGCATTGGAAGTCAAACATCAAGGGACGACTAAGATGTTCGACGACTAAGTCACCTATGTACCTCCTATGTGTATATATGTTTTATGTGTTATTCATTAGGATTTAATCAGTGTGTCATGTTTCGTGAAGATTGGAGGTCAAACATCCAAGAACGTCCATGACATTCAAAAGGTTTGCCTTGAAATAACCTTGTGTGTCTAAGCATGCTTCGTCGAGTTTTACGTGTTCGTTTTAGATGAAATTCATGTGAGCGACCCTAAACTCGTATACGAGCATATTCGGGTTGGAAACTTCCTGGTGAAAGTCCCCAAGTACCAACCAAGGGTCCTTAAAGAAGGACCCTTCATGAGCGCCCAAGCTGTCAAAAACCAACACAACCTACGGAAGGAATAGACACATAGTGGGTCAGTTGATTCCCTGTAGGTGAGGGGCGTAGGTTGAAACTTAGGCATGGGAGACATGCTGCAAAGTACCAGCCATATTCCAAAACCACGGAACAAAAGAATGGTCCGTTTGTTGGGTGACTGTCTGTCGATTGGCAAGTCGTTTGTGGAGTGTCTTCTACGCAGATTTACTGTAATGTCTAGGGGTGAAGTTATAAATTCACCCCACATCCAAAAAAGATAAAAGGATGTTCCTAAAGGGTATTTTGGGTATTTTAAACATATTTATAAAGTCTTTAACACATAGAATAATTCATTCTTCAAAATCAAAACCTTAATATCCTAGAAAGTCCCTAGAACTCCATAGGAGCCAAAACTCAAGGGAGAACTTGAATTGGAGATTTGAGTGGTGATTCTTCATTAAATTGGTGTATTAACATCATTTAGTTATGGTTTTTGATCCTTGAAACTCTATTAATCAAGGAGCCAAAAATTCAAAGAGTTTTCTAATGTTTTCAATGATGAACTTGTCCAATTTTATGATCTAGCCATGGGTTCTTGCATTAAATATTTTGAATCATTATGTATTGATTATATTGTTGGTTAGATGATTTTAACTCAATTAACCTATGAACCCATGTAATTGATGAACACTAGTTTTTGACTACTCTGTGGGTTAAGTGATATTGTCTTAATGCTTATGAATTCTAGTGTAGTTTTCTATGGGCTATTGAATTATGTAAGAATTGTATTCAATTAATGTATAGGTTGTATTATATTGATAAATCTATATTGAATTAACCTAGATTCATTGAGTATTATGATTTATGCATTGAATTGATGTTCATGGCCATGGGTAAGGGCATATTGGTATTGAATTGGATGATTTAGACATCGATTGAAGTGCAGAGAATGGATTGGTGGTACGCTGCCCTAATTCTCTTTATTATTTGTAATTTATCTTTTGAATTAAGTTGTGATTGGTATAGTCCACTTATGGTGGCGGTGTTATGTGAATGATATGGCCTTGTCGGCATTACTTTATGTTTTGTGATGATCATGTCCGTGTCGGCTCTACTTGAAGTAATATGATGATTTGTGTAGTTGATTGTGTGAAGTATGATCATATCTACCTACATGTGAAGTATTGTGAACAATATGTGGTTTCTTCTTTTGATGCTATTTAGGTGATCATGTTAGACTATGACTATGTCTTTATGTGTGTAGTCTTAGAGTTGATGCATGATTCTTCCTATTTGGTCATTGAGTCTTATGATGACTATGTTAATTATGTTATAGTAGTGTATAGGGTGGCCTAAAGGTAATGAAGTTTGTATCTATGTGCTTCTTGAACATGATATGTTATATGTGATAAAGTGAAGTAATGATGTGTCTTGTTTAGGTAGACTTAAGTCCCTCTTCTTATTGCATGAATGATATGTGAAAATGAGATGTCTTGACTTAGGATGCTAAATTTTTTTAGTCTTGTATGTATGAATGACATGAGACCTTGAATGATGATAAGATGGTCCTTTATGTGGAACCTTAATCCTAGTGGTAAGGTTATGAAACTTGAAGTCGAAAGCCATAGTGGTATCCTTCTTGTAATGAATGATGGACTTAAGTTTGGTTGGATGGAACGGCATCATATCAAACCTTAGGAAATTTATTATGAGATTATTTTTCTCATTCTAAGGCATCCCTACGGGACCTCTTTGGTAGGGTAAATGTAATTGGGTTATGAACTTGATATGGAACCCCTTTGTATGAACCTTTAGTGTCAATTACTCCTTGAGAACAAAGGCTAGCACCGAGTGACTATGGTAAGGGAAGTAGTTCTAGTTAAAGGATGAGGCTAGAATACAAAGTAAGTCCTTCAAATTCCTTAACTATATACCTACATGGGATGTGTCCAAGTTCTATGATTGGCAAGTAGAACACCCTACATCTGAGTAGGTTACAACTCCGGATTCCATTTTTTCCTACCATGGTCTATGTCGGTTATTGCATATTCTCATCATGTGGGATACCTATTAGCATTAGAGAAGTTCTATGAAGTTTACGTGGTTGTATGGGACACTATCTAGACATTGCACAATAGGCTTGGAAGATGTTAGTGAGAGTCCCTAGGTCTTCTCCAAGACCATTACTTGAATGTCCTCTATGTGATGAATTTCTCTTAATGAACTAATAAAATAATGGTTTATGTTAGAAAGCATGTAAATGAATGATTACCTAATCTAGAGTGAAGGATTTCTTAGTTAAAGTGTGAAGAAGGGATAAGGGATGATCTCTTCAAGTCTTATCTAGGAAATCTTCAGAATGACTCTAGTTAGGGATGTTTGTTGATACTTTAGGCATGATATAAAATTAGGAAGTCTTCATGGTTATTTAGGTAACCTTGAAGAGTGTGTATGGACGTTCTCTTCTAGGAGTACTTAAGTAAGTCTTTTTATAGCCTTGGTAAAGAGATTGTCATATTATACATGTTATTTGTTTGGTGTATTGTAAGTATGTATGTCTCATTATAAGTAGTCTTGAGGATCATTTAGGCGGTATTAAGTGAGTCTTAGGATAGATTTTAGTGTGGAAATATATGTTAGAGAGTGTCTAAGATGAAGTAAATAGAAGTTCAATGTAACAGTTATATTGCTCACTGTAAAGTGTCGTTAAAAATTTGTTAAATTGATTTAGTGATTACTTATGTGTTTATAAGGTGTGAAATATTGTTCTTATGATTATATTACGATATTTAAACCAAAATATACATATTTCAATTAAATGTCCTTTTTCATGATTTTTATGAATTATGAGATACTTAGTACATGTGGTTGTACTAATTCCATGCTTTTATCTATCTCTATAGTGGTTGGTAAGTGATGAGAATTTGGGAAGTAAGAATGGTTCTTAGCATTATTCAAGTGAAGTTGAAGTATGTCCTCATTTGATCCGAGGAAATAAATGTGTTTTATTTCTCTTATTAAAGTATTGTAATAGACTTAGTAGTAATATAATTCTATATTCCTATTGTATGGGCAGTGTCCCAAGTACTCTTGTGTGTACGATTTGATGAAATGAGACTTAGTATTTTCTATGAGTTTTTTATGAAGGAGATTTTAAAGACTATGAAAATGTTTGTGAAAAGTTTTCATTTCCCACTACTTTTCACTATGTATATGCTATGAACGATACGAAAGGGCTTTTATAAGACCTCCTAGAGGTCGAGTACGTTGGTTGAACTCCGAGAGTGCCATATCTTCTAAGGTATGGTCTCGGGATGTGACAGTTTTATCTTGAGGACGATCTTGGTTTTCTTGTGTAGGAGCTCCCGCATTAGCAATCTCCTTTTCAACTCTCCTTGCAGCTGCCCTTCAAGTAGTCATAGCCTATAACCACAGGAAAACAATTAGAAGAAAAGAACACATAGAGTTAAGACTCTTGAGGCGCGATCTAGGAATACAAAAATAAATGATAATTTCCTAAGCATCACATAGCCTCTCATTCATAAGTGTGATGCGCTTCACAATTATGAACACGACTCTACATATACGTGGTTTTGTGAGACCTCATTCCTAAGATTTTTCAACCTCTTGTTCTGATACCATGTTTGTCACGAGCGGGGAGCACCCCCTAGTAATAACATCCATCTTTAGATTGTTAGAGGCCTTAGACAAGCCTTAGCATACATCATTGCATTTCATAGGTAAGAAAATACAGAAAAATTAAAACTTTACGTATGAAGTATACATAGAATTCTCATTTATCCAAATATGAAGATACATAGACGTCTCATTTAGAAACATAGTCAAACTCATCAATATAGTCTGATACTTTCTCGCACATTCCCATCTTATATAGAAATACAAAGTTTGGTACGTATCCCTTACACTATTAAAGTATGTCTCATATAGGAATTACAATAAAGTCTCAAAGTAAGAAAATAGAACATTGTCTTAGACAGAATCAAATAGGTAAAGCTAGAATAGTAGGTTTCATCCCCGGACATGAGGACTCACCAACATGGGAATGTATCAAAGTTTCTTGAACCTTGGCCTTGAAACTCTTCAATGGCTCGAACCTATATAATTATAGACATATAGAGAATATGAGTTAGTACAAGCCACATGTACTAAGTATGGATATATGCCAGCAAACCATTAGGAAGTATGAACAATAGGAAATTTAAGTATAAACATGCTAAATAGACTTTTGAAAAGCCTTTATGCACATTCATGTATATTCAAGTCCATAAGAAAACAACAATGAACCATATAAATATTCATGTTCAAGAGTGCATCATTAGAAAGCCATAATCTATAACGAATATTAAGAATATATTTTATCAACATATCATTATACCTTACAACCACAATCCAAGCCAACAAGTGCAATGTCTATATGAAGCCCCATAACATCACATAAACCAAGTCAACTAGAAAAGAGACCACAAATATTATCTTTACATCATGTAACTTCATAAAAAATGTAGTAAAACATCATAAATAAAAATTTAGACCAACATCATGCATAAAAAGTAAATCCATAATCATGTAAGAGCAACATAACATATATCATATATACATAAAGAACCTCTCTTAGAACTCCCTTCAAGGTCTACTTGTGCATTGTATAGGTAAGTCCCACTTCCCTACCTATACTACGTGATACCTCTTAAGTAGTCCCATTACTGGTCATCTTATAATTATCATTTGCTTATTCATTTAACTTTTGGGAAACTTTGCAATAACTGACAATAGAACATGTGATCCAATCATGGAATCCGATGTTATCCCCTCATACTGAAAGAGGGCATCTTACTTTCCAAGGTAGGAAATATTTATCGTAATAACATCTAGATGTATCCACTAGCCAGTCTTCCTATGGGGAAACATATTTAAGGAAATAGAAGGTTTCTAGTAGAAACCCTATTTATTCTAAATAGCATTGTATTTTCCACCTCATGAGAGAACATAGTGTGAACCTCCCTTCTCTCTTTGTCAAGTTCACTCGTGTAACACTTCGAAAATCTAAGACATGTTCTAGAGCATACCATAGGTGTAAAAGGGTTTAGACACTATTTTAAGGTCTATTTTAATGTATATAAGTCATTTAGGAGGTTTAGAAATCAAAATGTCAAGGAACGTCCATGACGTCTGAAAACTAGTTCAATGAGGTGCTAGTGTATCTTAGCCTATTTGACAAAGTTTTAGGTGTCGGAAATTGGTAAAAATTGGTGGAAGGGTGTCTAACATGTATGAGAGTTAGTTAATAGTCAAAACATCCAGGCACGACTCCCCAACGACCAACCAATGTCGCTTGAGGAGGACCATTGCATTTCGGTCAAAGACTGCCCAAGGCATTATGCACCCACGACTTGTCATCGATGAACCGTGTTCCGATCGACAAGGCGTCGATTACTTTATTCGATGGACACTTAGAATATTTGGTCAAGTTACTGTTTTTACAGGTCTCTGATGTGAACGACGGACCAACGATACGGTAGGTCCAATGGTCCGTTGATTGACACACGACGCATCGACGGGGTCTCTTTGGTAAGTGACAAGTTTCGCTGCTTGTTTTAAGTAGGATTGAGTTAATTAAATAGGTAGTTAATTATTTATTTTGGGGTTTAGGGAAGCCTAATTAAGTTAATTAAAACCGTATATACAAACCCTAACCTAATTCTCATAATTCACAAAACCCAAACTCTCTTCCTTCTCTCTTCTTTCTCTCTATCATGCTGAAGAACACAATAGAAGATGAGGTCAAGGTGGGTTTTAGGGCTGCAATAACTAAAGTTTCTCCATCAGTCTTCATTAAAAATTAAGGTATGGGATTCCTTTCACCTTTGGGTCTTCTTTCCCCAAAGGGTTCCTTCAAAGTGATTTCAAAATATGGGTTTTCATGAAGGTCTTTTCAAATCTCGAAATTCATCTTTCAAACAGATTTGTTTATCGTTTCTGTTGATGTTATTGATTACATTATTATTAATTATGACTATATTACACTACTTATGGATGGATTGGTCTACTTTGTAGAATATGACTTTTTCCTCTTAACCCTAGGTTTTGATCTTGAATTGAATTGTATATTATTGTTTCAATTGGTTTGGTTAGTGTGTGTATTACTATGATATGTTGTTATCATGATAATCATGGGTAGATTATGATATATTGTATTCCAATTATGATAGTTCTTAAATAATTAACCTAGATTGTGAACTAGGTTGTCAACTTGATCTAAGCCTCTAATTCTAGGCTATGAACTAGTGGTGAGTTGTTGTATGATTATTCAAAAGTCCTTGAGGTTGGCTTATGAAGGAGACTTGGTAAGTCTTGTAATCCCTATTCTTTACTTCAATTTTGGTTACTTGTGATTAAGTAATGATGTTGCATTGAAGTATACCCTATAATAGGATTGATAGGGTTGGTATGATGTTGAACTGAAATGTCTTGACTATGATTTTGTGAGGTGTTGGCTAAGATGTAAATGTTATAAGGATGGTGATAACTAAAAATGTGCCTTATCATGAATGATTATGTAAATGTGCTAACTTCACTTGTATGAATTGTAATGAAAGTAAAATACTCATGCAATTCTTATTGAGATATGATGATAATGATTATGTAAGGGATAGACCATCTGACCTACATTAATGTATGATGAATAATAAAGACATTATAGACATTTCAAAAGGGACTCTAGCTTAGCACTGAGTGAACTAGAGTGTGGAGTGTCCCTTCCACATAGGGAAGGTAGGATCACTAATGTACTCTTGAGATTGGAGACTATAATGCATGTAGCATAAAGAGGGTCCCAACTATATCTCCTACTTCCAGAACAATGTTTCTCCCATAGGAATACTAGCTAGTGGATCCACGTAGTTGCTATGTTGATGTTTCGGTACTACCTTGACAAGTACTCTGCCTTCTTTTGATTAGGGTTCCATGAACCCGGGTTCCACATTAGATCATGTTGTCTATTTCGGTTACGGCAAGATGTTTCCAAAAGATAAAATGAAGTAATGAATGAACTCATACTAGGATGACCTAAAGGGTTTATCTTAGTCTAGGTAGGGGTATGGGACTCTACGTAAACATTGCATTTGACTTGATTAGACCTAGGGTCGTTTAGTCTTGTATAGTACATGGTATTGGTTCTTTAATGTGCGAAGGATTTCAAAATATAAAGTATCATCTTTTAATGAAATGTCCCATTTTAGCATGATTTGATATTATATGTGTATATGGTCTCATACTTCGTACATGTGATGTACTAACCCCATTTTCTCCCTTTCCCCCAACTTTTTAGGTTTCGGTCATTGAAGGGCTTTTGAGACGACTTTGAAGAAGACTTGGAATTCTCAATCATCCATGTTGGACAGGTCCTAACTATCCGAGGGCAATGCCAATATCATGATTATGAAGTTGTTTTAGCTTTAAGACTTCTATGTTCTTTCCTTTTCATTTGAGTAAGAATTGTATAACCTATAAGTGGCTTTATTACTTTGATGTATGGGATATGCCCAATAGATATACTCTTTTTTCAGATGGTTATGAGATGAGACACTATTTTAAGACTATGTTAAGTATCTTATATATCTATGTGCAATAAAAGTAGAAGACTATGTAATCTTCTAATACGAAGGGTCTATCTATACTCTATATGAATATATATTATGTGTATGTAGATGTCTATGTAAACCTCAATGTAGAAGTAATGAAAAGTTTTAAATTTTTCCGTATTTTGACCTATGAATGTAATGATGTAAGCTAAGAGGCTAGTCTTAGTCCTCAAAGAGGACGATGACGCCGGTTACGTCAGGGCGTTGCTCCCCAGATGTGACAAACTTGGTATCATAGCATGAGGTATAATATATTTAGAGTCGTTGTCTCTCTCAACCACGTCTATGTAAATTATTAATGATAATTTTGAAGAGCGCCAAACATATAAATAGAAAACTATATGATGCATAGAAAACTCATTTTCATGGAAATCCAATGTCGTACCTCAGGAGTCTTGTACTCTATGTGCCTTTATTATCTAATTCTTTCATTGTGATTATAGGCAATGAATACTCGAAAGAACGCGACACGAAGGCTTGAGGAAGAGATTACCAATGCGGGAGTTCCTACCCGTGGTGATCAAGTCCCTCCTCTTGCAGAAGTTACTAATGATGACCAAGCTCCGGTCAATCCTCCACCTATGACGGATCGTTAAATAAGGGTTGCCCTTCTCCAAATGGCCCAAGCCATTACTACACAAGCTCAATTCGTCACTACTCAATCCCAAGCCATGAAGGCCCACGCAAATCGGAAAGTTGTACCCCGAGAAAACCAACATGTTGGCACAATGGCCTCCCATTTGAGGGAATTTACTAGAATGAATCGTCCTACTTTCTATGGGTCCAGAGTTGAGAAAGACCCCCAAGAGTTCATTGATGAAGTCTACAATATTCTCTATGCTATGGGGTTGACTACTAGTGAGAAGTCCTAGTTAGACACTTACCAACTCAAAGATGTGACCCAAATATGGTGCGTGCAATGGAGAGACAATAGGTCGTTAGGAGGTAGACCGGTGACTTGGGAGGTTTTCAAGAAGACTTTTCTTGATTGGTTCTTTCATAGGGAGAAGAGGAAAGACAAAGTAGTGGAGTTCATCAACCTTCATCAAGGAGGTATGAGTGTATTTGAATATGCTTCGAATTTTTCTAAATTATCAAAGTATGCTCCTTCTTTGGTTTTTGATTCTAGGGATGATACGAGTCACTTTGTGCCTGGAGTGTCGGATGTCTTTTAGGAGTAATGTAATTCGGCTATGCTACATGACAAAATGAATATTTCTCGTCTCTTGGTTCATTATCAACAAGTGGAAGAGGAAAGGTCTAAGAGAAATACTAGATATTCCAAGAGGGAAAGATCTTTTGATGGTGGTTCTTCAAAGGGTAGGCTTGATATACAAGACAATCCTAAGTTCAAGGATAGGCTTTCTAGTCAATTTCCTACCAAGTTCCCTAAGGCTCGTGATGATGGGGTGTCTAACCCTAAGCCTTAAAAGGGAGTGAGCACTAGTTCAATAACTAAGAAGCCAACTTGTGGAAGGTGTGGCAAAAAGCATTATGGTGATTTTTTTAAAGGAACGGATAGTTCTTTTCGTTGTGGCACGAGTGGCCACAAGGTAATGCATTTCCCTAATGTAAAGGGTCAAGAAAAGGGTGGTGGTCAAGCTCAAGCAAGTGGTTCTAATGTTAGTGCTCCGAAGAAGAACCACTTCTATGCTCTCTTCTCTAGACGTGATTGAGGGACTTCTCCCTATGTGGTGACCGGTATGTTGAAAGACTTTTCTATTGATGTATATGATTTACTTGATCCCAGTGCTACCTTTTCATTTTTTACTCCTCTAGTAGTTAAAAAGATTAAAAAATTTCCCGATATCTTTAATGAACCTTTCATGGTGTCTACCCCGGTGGGTGAGTCGGTTGTTGCAAAAACGTTATATAGAAATTGTCCTATAATGTTTCCCAATAGAGTTACTCATGTTTAACTAGTAGAACTTGATATGTATAATTTTGATGTTATTTTGTGTATGGATTGGTTGCATGTTTGCTTTGCCTCTATAGATTGTAGAACAAGGGTGGTGAAGTTTAAATTTCTAAATGAGCTCGTTTTAGAGTGGAAGGGGGGGGGGAACTTTATTCATAGAGGTCGTATCATCTCTTGTTTAAAAGCATGCAACATTATCTTTAAAGGGTGTCGATATCACATTGTAAGAGTCAAAGATTTAGACTCCAAAAATCCTCCCATTGATTCAGTCCCCGTAGTGAGGGAATTTTTGGAGGTATTTCCTAATGATCTTCCCGGTATTCCTCCCAAAAAGGAAATTGATTTTAGTATCGATTTGCTACCGGATACAAATCCCATTTAAATTCATACTTATCGGAAGGATCCGACCGAAATGAAAGTTTTGAAGGCTCAACACAAAGGTTTACTAGACAAAGGCTTCATTCGGCCTAGTATTTATTCATGGGGTGCTCCAGTTTTGTTTGTGAAGAAGAAGGATGGGTTCCTTAGAATGTGCATCGATTACCGTCAACTCAACAAAGTCACAATAAAAAACAAGTATCCTCTCTCACAGATTGATGATATATTTGATCAACTCCAAGGTGCGAGTTACTTTTCAAATATTGACTTAAGATCGGGATATCACCAACTTAGGGTGAGAGGTGAAGATATCTCCGAGACAGCATTTCGAACAAGATATGGTCACTATGAGTTCTTAGTAATGTCTTTTGGTCTCACTAATGCTACGACGGTGTTTCTGGACTTAATGAATAGGGTGTTTCAAAGTTACCTTGATTCATTTGTAATTGTTTTAATTGATGACATCTTAGTATATTAGGAGGATGAGGGTGAACACATGAGTCATTTGAGAGTGGTGGTGCGAGTACTTAAAGAACATCAATTTATTTCCAAGTATAGGAAATGTGAGTTTTGGTTGAGGTCGGTAGCATTTATTGGTCATATTATCTCTACTGAATGAGTAGAGGTTGATCCAACGAAGAAAAAAATAGTAAAAAATTGGCCTACGCCTTTGGCTCCTACGGATATTAGGTGTTTCTTAGGTCTAGCCGGTTATTGTCGATGGTTTGTCGACGAATTTGTGTCTCTTGCTTCTTCCATGATAACCTTGATCCGAAAGAATGTTAAATTTGAGTGGTCGTAGGCATGTGAAAAGAGATTCCAAATGATGAAGGATAGGCTTACTTCTGCTCTAGTATTGACCCTACTTGATGGTACTAAGGATTTTGTGGTTTATTGTGATGCATCCCGAGTCGGGTTGGGGTGTGTTCTTATACAACATGGAAAAGTTATAGCCTATGCTTCTAGGCAACTAAAAGTCCATGAGAAGAATTATCTAACTCATGACCTTGACTTAGAGGCCGTGGTATTTGCCTTGAAAATATGGACGCATTATCTTTATGGGGTCCATGTTTACGTGTATACGGACCACAACAGTGTCCAATATGTATTTACTCAAAAAGAGTTGAATCTCCAGCAACGAAGATTGTTAGAGTTGTTGAAATACTATGACATGAGTGTTCTCTATCACCCAGGGAAGGCTAATGTGCTAGCAGATGCTTTGAGTCGATTGTCCATGGGAAGTTTGTCCCATGTGGAAGAATCGAAGAGAAACCTAGTGAAAGATGTTCATAGGTTGGATCGTTTAGGGGTTCGAATTGAAGATTCTCCAAATGGTGGTATGGTGGTATGGTGGTACATCATAAATCCGAGTCATCATTGCATGTTGAGGTGAAGTCCAAACAAAACCTAGATCAACCGTTGATGGAGTTCAAGGAAGTGGTTCTTGGCAAGCTTAATGAGTCATTCTCCTTACGGGGGATGGTGTCTTAAGGCATCAAGGAAGGTTGTGTGTTCCTCATATAGATGGTTTGAGGAACCGGATCCTTGAGAAAGCTCATGGGTCCCATTACTCCATTCATCAGGGTTTGACAAAGATATACCATTACCTTAGGTAAGTGTTTTGGTGGTAAGGTTTGAAGGACATAGCGGAATTTGTCGCAAAGTGTCGAAATTGCCAACAAGTGAATACCGAACACCAAAACCCGGGTGGTTTACTTCATGAAATCCAAGTTCCTACTTGGAAATAGGAAGATATCAACATGCATTTGGTGGTAAGTTTGCCTCGGACTCAAAAGCAATATGACTCTACATGGGTGGTGGTGGATAGGTTGACCAAATCTGCTCATTTTATTCCCGTCAATTCTAATTATTCGATGGAAGATTATGCAAAGATCTTCATATATGAGACTGTATGTCGCAATGGTATTCCATTATCCATCATATCGGATAGGGGTGCAATATTGACATCTAGGTCTTGGAGGTCTTTCCAAGAAGGGTTGGGTACCAAGGTGAAGTTAAGCACCGCTTTCCATCCCCAAACGGATGGTAAAGTGGAGCATACTATTCAAACCCTTGAGGATATGCTTAGAGCTTGTGTCATTGACTTCAAGGGAAATCGAGATAAGCATTTGCCTTTGGTGGATTTTGCTTATAATAATAGTTTTCATTCATCCATATCCATGGCTCCTTATGAAGGCTCTTATGGTAGGAGGTGTAGGTCTCTTATTGGGTGGTTTGAAGTTGTTGAGTCTTCGCTTCTTTGTCCCGATTTTATTTATAAGACTTTGGAGAAACTTCATACCATAAGGAACAGGTTGCAAACAACCTATATTCAGCAAAAGTCTTATGCCTATCATAGGAGAAGGGATTTAGAGTTTAAAGAGGGTGATAAGGTGTTTTTGAAAATTTCGCCTATTAAAGGGGTGGTTATACTTGGTAAGAAAGGGAAGTTGAGTCCTTGTTATATGGATCCCTATGAGATCTTGCAAAGGTTTGGTAAGGAGGCATATGAGTTGATGTGTCCTAGTGAGTTGGCTTCGGTTCATCCGGTCTTCCATGTTTCAATGCTTAAGAAGTGTATCGTTCACCCCGAGTATATTCTTCCTATTGAGGGTCTTAGTGTGAAGGATAACCTCTCTTATGAGGAAATTCCAGTTGAAATTATTGATCGTCAAATGAAGAGGTTGAGGAATAAAGAGGTGGCCTCCATAAAAGTATCATAGTGGAACCACCTAGTTAAGGGAGAAACATGGAAGGCCGAGACAGACATGAAGTCCCAATATCCTCATCTCTTTCCTAATGAAGGTTAGTTGTTTTTAATAATAATGCATATAATAACTAAATTTGAGCTTGCCTTGATTTGTAGTGATGTTTTGAAAAAATGTGCATTTGATGGTGTCATTACAGTGAAGTTACAGTGAAAATGTGCATATTGACTTGAATATTTGCAATTCATCTTGTTTTGAGTTATGTTGTGCATTTTGATATGATTAGTCTTTATGAAATGATATTTAGCATGTTGGTAAGTTGAACTTTGGCATAATTGACTCATATATCGTATGTTGAGCTCATGTTGTTGTTGTGAGAAGGAAATCCCTCATAATGTGATTTTGAGCCTTTTAAGTGGTAATGGATGTTTTGAATTGCTATGTGTAAATGTCATGATTGATGTTGTAATTCATGTTGTCATGTATTGTTGATTGGTTGGGCTGCTAGGCTTGAGTCTATTCGTTCTTTTAAGAAGATTTTAGTGTCATTTGGAGACGAATGTTCCTAAGGGGGGGGGGGGGGATAATGTAACACTTCGAAAATCTAAGACGTCTTCTAGAGACTAACATAGGTGTCAAAGGGTTTAGACACTGTTTTAAGGTCTATTTTAAGTCATTTAGGAGTTTTAAAAATTAAAACATCAAGGAAACTAGTTCAATGAGGTGCTAGTGTGCCTTAGCCTATTTGACTAAATTTTAGGAGTCGGAAATTGATGAAAATTAGTGGAAGGGTGTATAACATGTATTAGAGTTGGTTCATAGTCGAAATTTCTGGTAAACACTCCCCAAGAACCAACCAAGGGCCTTGAGAAGGACCCTTGCATTTGGGTCGAACACTGCCCAAGGCAGTATGCACCCACGACTTGTAATCAATGAAACGTGTTCCAATCGATGGGGCGTCAATTTCCTCCGTCGATGGACCCTTAGAATATTTTACCAAGGGCCTGTTTTCAAAAGTCTCTAAATTCAATGACGGACCAACAGGACGGTTGGTCCCATGGGTCGATTGACACACGAGGCATCGACGGGGTATTGTTGTTGAGTGACTTGTTTTGCTGCTCATTTTAAGTAGGGTTGAGTTAATCAAATAGGTGGTTAATTAATTAGTTAGCGGTTTAGGGAAGCCTAATTAAGTTAATTAACAACCTTTATAAAGACCCTAACCTAATTAGACTAACCTAACTCTCATAATTCACAAAACCCAAACTCTCTTCCTTTGTTTTTTCTCTTTGCCAAGTTGAGGAACACCATAAAAGACAAGGTCAAGGTGGGTTTTAGGGCTGAAATAACCAAGGTTTCTCCATTAATCTTCATGAAACATTAAGGTATGGGATTCCTTTCACCTTTGGGACTTCTTTCCCCAAAAGGTTCCTTCAAAGTGATTTCAAAATATGGGTTTTCATGTGGGTCTTTTCCTATCTCGAAATTGATCATTCAAACAGATTTGTTTATGGTTTATTTTGATGTTATTGATTCTATTATGATTAATTATGAATATATTACACTACTTATGGATGGATTGGTCTAGTTTGTAGAAGATGACCTTTTCCCCTTAACCCTAGGTTGTGAGCTTGAATAGAATTGTATATTATTGTTTCAATTGGTTTGGTTAGTGTGTGGATTACAATCCTATGTTGTTATCATTCTAATAATGGGAAGATTATGATATATTGTAGTCCAATTATGCCAGTTCTTGAGTAATTCACCTAGATTGTGATGTAGGTTATCAACTCTATCTAAGCCTCAAATTCTAGGATATGAACTAGTGGTAAGTTGTTGTATGATGATTCAATTGGCCTTGTTATCATGTTAGTTACTATTATATGAGGATAATACACCCTTTTTGGGGTTGATTTAACGGGTTGATGGTAAGGCCTTGAGGTTGGCTTATGAAAGAGACTTGCTAAGTCTTGTGATCCCTACTCTTTACTTCAATTGTGGTTACTTGTGATTAAGTGATGACGTTGCATTGAAATATACCTTATATTAGTATTTATAGGGTTGGTATGATGTTGAATTGAAATTTCTTGACTATAGTTTTGTGAGGTGTTTTCTAAGATGTACATTTTATAAGGATTGTGATAACTACCAAAGTGCCTTATCATGAATGATTATGTAAACGTGCTAACCTCATTTATATGAATTGTAATGAAAGGACAATACTCATACAATTCTTATTGAGCTATGATGATGATGATTATATGACATATAGACCCTATGACCTAAATTAAGCTATGATCATTAATAAAGACATTAAAGACATTTCAAAAGCGACTCTAGCTTAGCACCGACTGTACTACAATGAGGAGTGTCCTTTCCCACATAGGGAAGATAGGATCACTAATGTACTCTTGAGATTGGATACTATAATGCATGTACTATGAAGAGGGTCCCAACTATATGTCCTTGTTCTTGAACTATGTTGCCCCCATACGAATACTAGCTAGTGGATCCACGTAGATGCTATGTTCATGTTTTGGTACTAACTTGGCAAGTAGTACGCCTTCTTTCGGTGTAGGGTTCCATGACAGTAGATTCCACATTAGCTCATGTGGTCTATATCGGTTAGGTAAAGATGTTCCCAAAATATAAAATGAAGTAATGAATGAACTCTAACGGGGATGACCTAAATGTCACGACCGGAATGTAGACCCCAGACGAGACCGGCGTCGTTGACCTCTCATAGGTCGCAGACAAGCCTACTTACGTCATTCTTACTTCATCTAGGTTAATTTTAGAGGAAAATTTGAAACTTTTGTCTTTAACATACTTACTAATCATTTCTAATACATTAATAATTTATTCACCATCAACCATCTAAAATTAAGATCATCAAATGAAAGAAATAGTTTAGTATAGCAATAACGGAATACTTGCCAAAATTGCACCAATACAATGTTTGAAATAATACGAGAAAGAAACGCTAGTGTAACATACTCCACTATCTCAATCCTAAGACTAAGATAGAATATAAATGGGCAAGAATCCTACAAAACATCAGGGCCTACCAAGTCCGTATGAATGCTCGACGTCCGGATAGCTTCAGCGTTAACCTGTAGCTCTAGCGTCCACTTGTGCCTGCACCTAAAATTGTAGTGTTGTATAGGGTTAGTACACACTTGTACTAAGTATGGGTATATGCAAGCACACACCAAGGACATGCATGAGTAAGAATAGCTCTTTCCTAACAACATGATTATGGAAAGTCAAATCAGTGGACTTGCCAAATTTAGATTAGGAAAGTTAGTGAACTTTCCAAATTTGGATTAGGAAAGTCAGTAAGCTTTCCAAATTTGGATTAGGAAAGTCATGCCATGAGAGTAACATGCATTATCATACTTATCATATTGCACACAGCACATAACATCTTACACATAGCACATATCATATTGCATATAGCACATAACATCTTTCATATCTTTCATTCATATGTCATGAGACCTTGGAATCATGGACTTGACATTAAGACTTTCCAAAGTGAGGGATCAACATATGGGACCTCAATTAGGGAGTCTTCATTAGCAAACACTGAGTATGCTTCATTCCTTCATACGTACTTCATTTATTTTCGTTCATAGGCTAGTGTGAACACCAACTATACCTAGGATGTAGTTTAAGACTTTCATCGGGTTTTCTATGCAATGATCAAGAATAACCTAGTGTCATTACTTGAGTCTAGCTCACCTCTTGATTATCCTATCCTAACACCTTTGGTATCAGTCATTTCATTATGTGAATCATTTGAGGCTGGCCTCATTCATTCACTGGGAACTTTTACTTTAAACAACATAGATCATGTGAGCATTATGAATCCAGTGTCTCCCCCACACCAAAAAGAGGTGGAATCACCGGCCAAAGTGACCCAAAACATGCTAGCGTACATGGGAATTTAACCCCGCTAGATCCCTATATTGGCAGTATAGGTTCGAAGACTAGGAGATATAAGGAGACCCATACCCGGAAAGCCGGACAGTCTCATCTCATGAGAGTTACGTGAACCTCCGTCCTTCCCGAAAGAAGGCATCACCGCTCATTGCTAGTCTATCGATGCTCAGTATAAAGTTCCATTACATTCAACTCATACGTCATGGAAGCTGGCTTATAGTATGAGGACATCATAGCTCAATAGATGATTTCTTATCTTATCATTAGTATTAAGTGTGTTAATCTCAATACTTTCAGTAGAGTGTTCATAGAGACTGGTCTCTTCATTAAATTACACTCTCCTAGGTGAGTACGTTTTGGTATCATTTACTTAGGCTCATTTGAGATTGTTCACATCTTTTACATTAGCCTCATATCATGTTGTCACCACATTCATTAACATTAGCACAATTGCTCTTCATAATTACTCACCCCATTTTACGTAAATGTTCATTTTATCATATGCCAATGCACTTGACCATTTGTGTGTTTCACACTCTTACTTAACCCTTCTAGGGTTTCATCATTTCATTACATAATAATCATTTCATCGTATGCCAATGCACTTGGCCATTTAGTGTATTTTACACTCGTACTTAACCCTTCTAGGGTTACTTCATTTCATTACATACATCTTAGGTTCACTTATTTCTAAACGTATCCTAGACTTATGGGTCTATACATACAAGCCATGAGGCTTCATTCATAATTCGTTAAGTGACTCATATCTTGCTAAGATTATGTAGTACAAGACTTATTTATATTGTATGTATGCCAAGATCTCGACTTCGATCTAAGTAGGTGGCATTATTCTTGAACATTTAATTCACGTATGATTTATGTATCAATACGGAAATTTGGGCAAGGGAACCCAAGTTCGAATCCCTTGGACAACATTTACATTTTTCATAGATTTTATTTTTAGTCCTCGTGACATTGGGACCCTAGATCGAACACCAACATCAACATTTCTTTTTAGTTCCTTTTCTCTAGAATTTCTCTCCTTTGGCTGAGGGGTTGTGGGTTCGAACCCCCACAACCCCCTTTTATTTTCCTATCTATTTTCCTTGTCCATTTCAGCTTAACCAGGAGGTTGTGGGATCAAACCCGCACAGTCTCCTTATTTTAATTTCATTTAAATGTTGAATTCCTTATGCGTTGGGAGTGAGGTTGTGGGATCGAGCCCCCACAACCTCACTTTATTTTCTTTCTTATTTTTCCTTGGTTACACGTTAAGCCTAGATGTGGTGGGTTCGAATCCCACTTCTCTCTTATCCTTTATTTTTATTTATTTTTAATTCTACGAGAATAAGCCTAGGTACCCAATTTCGATCCCCCTTAACCCCATTTCTTTATTTTCATTTTTTTTTGTAACTTAGCAAGGTGAGGTCTTGGGTTCGAACCCTGCTGACCTCACTATTTTTTCTTGCATTTTTTACATAGTACGTGGTGCACCCTTTTTGACCGAAACCTCATCACCAAATGCTGAAAATTTAATTAAATTTTCCATACTATACTTAACAACATTCATACATTCGTTGTGAGGTACTTTCACGATTCGTTTAACACATTCTTAGGTGTTGATTCGTTGTTGTTTAGCTTAGATTTTTTCCACTTAAGATCAGCCACCTTACACTCCATTTGAACATCACAACGTACACACCTTATGCACATTAATTCCAATCATCAAACAAGCCATTTTAAGACTTTAAAACGGAGAACAACAACAAACATTTTATATATTGCACCACATCATTTTCGGTTGACATCATTGAACATACTTGCTATTTCCAAACACAAAATCACAAAGAACATCGTATTTCACACTTAGCTACCAGCAACCATAACAACAACATGATTTCTAACCTAATTTAGATTGAAATCGGAAGGAGACTAGGGACAAGGAATTCAACAATAAAGGGGACAGCCCTAGTTTCATATGTTGAATTTTGTAGAAAGAAATTTCTCTTGGAAAAAGGATTCCAAGAGAGAAAACCCATACCTTGTTGCAGATTTACACACTTTCCAAGTGCTGCTCAAATCCTCCCCTAAACCTTCAACACAATCTCGTCGAGAAGATGATGCAAAGTTTTCGTTTCTTAAGTTAGCTTGCTTGCTTGTATATTTTTTTTATTGTAAGTTCTTTGAGTGTAGAGAACTTTTGATTGCTTTCTAATGTTTTTATCTTCTGTTTTTGCAGCCAAGAAAAACAATTTGGACGAGAGAGAGAGTGATTTAGGCGTGAGAGAGAGAGTTTGTGTGAGATAATGCCTCTTAAAACTAGGATAGTTGGCAAGACTTAGTCAATTTAAAAAAAAACATTAATTAATAAATAAAGAAATAATAATTAATAATAAAATCTGATTTTCCTTTTTATTAAATCATCAATTAATTATTAATTTATTAAATTAATTCACCAATTAAACAAAATCACATTAAATCATTGCTCCCACCTAGGTTCGAACCCGGGTGGAGCAAGACTTCACTTCAAGGGCTCAATTTCGGCCCTCTCTACCAAAATTGCCCTCCACTTTATTAATTAAAGAATTAATTATATATTTAGGGTAATTACTATACTACCCTTAGCCAGGAAAAAGACCATTTTACCCCTATACCTTCAAACCTAAGATTTTTTCTTTTTAAGTCCGGTAAAGACTCCTTCAAGTAAATCTTCGTATTCGAGAGCCCTACATGGTTGGACCCAACCTTTCCAAGCTCAACTAACTCCCCAAGTTAGTTGGCTTGGCTGTAGCAAGGGTTCCGAGGTCTTGTTCTACGCGCATCAATCTGTGTGAACCCTGGTGTAATCGTAGGCATTCTTGACACATTAGCATTTCTTATGTTATTCATTTTTAGGGTTGTTACATTATCCCCCCCCCCCCTTAGGAACATTCGTCCCCGAATGACACTACTACTATCTATCGTAATGCCAGTCAGATCATAACATAATCATTATGCACAGTCAAGCAATAGCAATAAAATATGGAGAGATAAGGAAACTTAGACTTAAGAGTAGGAAGTTTAACCTCAAGAGCTGAAAATATGAGGGTAACGGGATCTCATGTCGGCCTCAGCCTCCCACGTAGCACCCTCAACAAGATGATTTCTCCACAATAACTTCCCTGTGGAAATCTCCTTGTTCCTTAGCCGCTTGATCTGTCTGTCTAAGATCTCAACATGTACCTCCTCATAGGACAAGTCTTCATCGACACCCAAACCTTCCACAGGTAGAATCGAAGCTGGATCACCTAGGCACTTCTTTAACATGGATACATGAAAGACTGGATGGACAGAAGATAGCTCCGCAGGCCATGCCAACACATAGTCCACCTCACCCACACGCTGTAGGATCTCGTATGGCCCAACATACCTCGGACTCAACTTCCCCTTCCTGCCAAACTTCATCACCCCCTTCATAGGTGATATCTTCAGATAGACCTGGTCACCAACATCAAACTCTAAGGGCCATTTTCTGTTATCTGCATATGACTTCTGCCGACTGTAAGCAGTAGCCAACATGTCCCTAATCACTCTGACCTTTTCTAAGGCCTCATGAATGATATCTGGACCCAAAATGTATGACTCTCCAACCTCGAACCACCCAACTTGAGATCTACACCTCCTACCATACAGTGCCTCAAACAGTGTCATCCCAATGCTGGAGTGATAGCTATTATTATACGTGAACTCTATCAAAGGCAGATGGTCATCCCAGCTACCCCTGAAGTCAATCACACACGCTCTCAACATATCCTCCAATGTCTTAATGGTGCGCTCTGCCTACCCATCAGTCTGAGGATGAAAGGCAGTACTAAGCTTTACCTGCGTGCCCAAGCTCTTCTGGAAAGATCTACATAAATGTGAAGTAAACTGAGCTCCTCTATCTGAAATGATAGACAAAGGAATCCCATTCCATCTCACAATCTCACTGTTGTAGAGTCTCGCATAATCCTCGGCTCTGTAAGTAGACTTCAGAGGGATAAAGTGGGAAGACTTAGTCATCCTGTCGACAATAACCCATATGGAGTCATGCTGTCTCCTAGTCCTCGGAAGACCAACCACGAAGTCCATATTAATGGCCTCCCACTTCCAAGTCGGAACCTCAATAATCTGAGTAAGACCGCCAGGCTTAAGATGTTCTGCCTTAACCTACTGACAATTAGGACACTTGACCACATATTCTACAATATCCTTCTTCATGCCATCCCACCAATAAATCTGCTTAAGGTCATGATACATCTTGGTGGAACCTGGATGTATGGAATATCTGGAACCATGGGCCTCTGCAACAATCCTGGTTCGCAAATCATCCACATCTGGTACACACAGCCTGTCCTGATACCTAAGTATGCCATCACCTCCGAAAGCGAAAGACTCATTCATCTTTATCAACACTGAGTATTTCAGCTCCATCAACACAGGATCGAGATGCTGACCCTGCTTGACTTCAACTACTAAGGATGATTCAGAACTAGGATGCACTGAAACACCCCCACTAGTAGAGTCAACCGATCACACACCAAGTATGGCCAGTCTGTGTACATCTTTCGCCAACTCCTTCTTCTCATCCTCAACGTGGGCTGTACTTCCCATGCTCATCCTGCTCAAAGCATCATCTACAACATTAGCCTTACCTGGATGGTAGTGAACATTCATGTTATAATCCTTCAACAGCTCCAACCATCTCCGTTGACGTTGATTCAACTCCCTCTGTGTGAACACGTACTAGAGACTCTTGTGGTCTGTGAACATATCCACATGCACTCCATACAAGTAGTGCCTCCATAGCTTCATTGCAAACACCACAGCTGCCAAATCCAAGTCATGAGTGGGATAATTCTTCTCATGAACCTTGAGTTGTCTGGACGCATAGGCTATCACCTTCCCAACCTGCATAAAAACACAACCCAAACCAACCCCAGATGCATCACAATAAATAGTGTAATTCTCACCATACTTAGGCAAAGTAAGCACCGGGGCTGAAGTGAGTCTGTCCTTGAGCTTCTGCAAACTCTTCTCACAAGTCTCCGTCCATTCAAACTTGGCTTTCTTCTTAGTCAAAGCTGTTAGAGGGGAAGCAATGGAAGAAAAGCCCTCCACGAACCTGCGGTAGTAACCAGCCAATCACAGAAGGCTAAGGATATCAGTGGGAGTAAGAGGCTTTGTCCAGTTATTCACAGCATCAGTCTTCCTGGGATACACCTTCACGCCTTGATCGGACACAACATGACCCAGGAAGGTCACTGATCTTAGCCAAAATTAACACTTGCCGAATTTGGCGTACAACTGATGTTGTCTAAGTACCTGCAAGGTTAGTCTCAAATGTTGTTCATGCTCTTCCTTGGTCCTAGAGTAGATGAGAATGTCATCAATGAATACTATGACGTAAGAGTCAAGGTATTCACCGAAGACCCTGTTCATGAGATCCATAAATACAGAAGGTGCATTCGTGAGACCAAATGACATAACTAAGATATCATAATGACCATAACGGGTACGGAAGGCTGTCTTTGGGATATCTCCATCCCTAACCCTAAGCTGATGATACCCTGAACGAAGGTCAATCTTAGAGAAGAAACTAGACCCTTGGAGCTAATCGAACAAATTATCTATTCTGGGAAGTGGATACTTATTTTTATAGTGACTTTTTTGAGCTACCGATAATCGATACACATTCTAAGGGTTCCATCCTTCTTTTTCACAAACAACACTGGAGCGCCCCAAGGGGATATGCTCGGCTGAATGAAACCCTTATCAGTGAGATCTTTTAACTGCAGCTTCAACTCTTTGAGTTCAGCTGGAGTCATTCTATAAGGAATAATTGAAATTGGTTTAGTATCGGGTTCTAAGTCGATACAAAAATCAATCTCTCGAGGTGGAAGGACTCCAGGCAAATCATCAGGAAATACATCTAGGAACTCATTCACTATAGGCACTGAGTCTATCGAAGGAATGTCATGATCTAAATCATTAACACTCACAAGATGACACAATAACCCCTTGGACATCATTTTATTGGCCTTAAGGTTCGAAATCAAGGTATTTGGACGACTCGAGTTGTACCCCTCCCAAACTAGCTACTCTTCATCAGGGAAACAAAATCTACCACTCTACAACGACAATCCAAACGAGTATAACAACTGTGAAGCCAGTCCATGGCAAGAATAACATCAAAATCATGCATGGGTAACTCAACCAATTCTGCACACATAGTCTTACCACTTAATAATATTGGGCAAACCTTGTATACTCTATCAGTTCTTACCATTTTCTCCTAAAGGTGTACTAACCACGATAGGATCATGCAGAACTTCAGGCAATATCTCAAAAGTGAGAGCAAGCAAAGGAGTTACAAAGGAAAGCATAGACCCTGGATCAAGTAAAGCATAAACATAAGTTGAGAATACTTGCAGCATACCTGTGACCACATCAGAGGATTTCTCCTGCTCCTCCCTGCCCTTCAGGGCATAGAACCTGTTCCTCTTAGGAGGCTCGACTATTGCTGCACCCTGTGGATTAGGCCTAGGCTGAGCATTACCTCCAGCCTGACCTCTGTTCTTTGGGCAGTCTCTAACCATGTGCCCACTCTTACCGCAACCGAAGCAGGCATTAGTGCCCTGTCTGCACTCTCCACTGTGAGCACGGCCACACTTCGCACAGTTGTTTTTGGGACGCTGCATCTCACCTCCATTGCCCTTCTGGGGCTCAAGTCTGCCTCCTCTAGGTGTTGTACTCCTCTGAGAATTAGAGTTCCCAGAACTCTGCTGCCCCTTCTTGAACCTAGGCTGCTCAAGGACGCCAAAATTGTTTTTGTGGCCTCCATGGATGGGACCTGCCTGATCTTGAGGGTTAGGCCTACTAGCATCACGAACACCCCTCTTCTTGAGGCTGTCCTCTACCTGCTGGACATGCACCATCAACCTGGAAAGGTCTATGTTATCATGGAGCATCGCAGACCGAACTGCTCCTCCAGATCTCCGTTGATTCCTGTGAGGAACCTGCTCATCTCATCCCTGCTGTTAGATACAAGAGAAGTAGCATACCTGGATAATTTAACAAACTTCAGTACTCATCTCATCCTTGCTGTTAGATACTAAGGAAAGTAGAATACCTGGATAGTTTAACAAAATTCAGGGAATAATCCCTGACTGTCATTGATCCCTGTTTAAGGTTGATAAACTCCTCAACCTTTGCCTCCCTCATATCCCTGGGAAAGAATCTCTCCAGGAAGGCTATCTTAAACAGCTCCCAAGTGACCGGAACTCCGCCCAAAGCTCGGCTATCCTGCCACATCTTGCACCAAGTCTGTGCAATATCCTTGAGCTGATAGGAAGCCAACTCAGCCTTCTCAAAATCTGTGGCCCCCATGGCCACCAAAATCTTGTGTACCTCATCCATGAACTCCTGGGGATCCTCTGAAGTCTTGGACCCTGTGAAATAGGAGTATTCATCCTCGTAAGGTCTCGCAGCTTGTCAGCCATGCTACGTATCGGTGGGTTCTCCCTCTGAACATTCTGCCGGTTGACCTGGGCAGTCATGGCCTGGTG
>JAJJBR010000761.1:0-23164 GCA_022817965.1 Solanum lycopersicoides
TGAACACCGCTCTGCACCATAGAATCAAACACTTGTTTTGCTTCATGTAACCAACCTTGCCAACAGTAACCATCTATCAATGTGTTCTATGTGACTACATCAGGATCAACGCCCTTCGTATCATACATTCAATGATAGCTTTGCGCTTCCGCCCTACCTTCCTTGAAAAACGCATCAACTAATATATTATAACTATACACATTTGGATACACATCTCCTGATTCAGTAGCTTTCTTATCTTCTTCCCATCGGCCAAAATTACAAAAACCTTGAATAATTGAACTATATGTAACAATATCAGGATAATTCCATTTCTCAGTCATTCTAGTGAAAAGCTTGTGGGCATCATCTACCATTTGATCTTTGCAAAAGCTGTCAATTAAGGTGTTATAAGCTGCAATGTTCGGTTCGCAATTCTCTAAAGTAGTAATTTCTTTAAAGAGATGAATAACAACAGAGTATTTATTTTTATTTTTTGAATCTTCGTAACTATACCTTCAACAATTCAGTGAACACCTTAACCGATGGCGGAGGTCGGTGAACTATCATTCGACGGAATAAAACAACTGCTTCATCAATATTCTTCAAATTTCTACACTTACAAACAAAATTTTGTGGGATGGAGATGATGTTAAAGCAATGTTAGAGCTAGTGTGAAAAGAAAACCTACTGAAACCTAATGGATTTTCAATCAGGTAATCCTTCCAGATCGCAGATATGGCTCTTATTTGCAGCTATTAATTAGGGCGAAACTCAAATCACCGGAGAAAAAAATAAGCTATTCAGAGTTCTCCGATCTCCGGCTAGTAAGAATATTTTATTTTAAAAAAAATTAATCTCTTGAATCACTGTATTTCTTTCGTAATTATGTTTTTAGACTTGTCTCAAGTAAGATTAAGGTTAAAAAAAAGTACTTTTACTAAAAACAAATTAGGGAGTTGTAAATATTCATAAATGATGAACATGTTATTCAAATTCATTATAGTTTAGACGTAATTTTCATAATTTAATGGTATGGTAAAAGTTTACTCCAATGTCCCAAATTATCTGAGGTGACATAATTATTATTCTCAGTAGTAATTATTTTTGAAAATTATAAATATAAATTATATTTTAAAATAGTGATAAAAAAAAATTATAATTATTATTAAATTTATTTGATCTATTTTGTTTTAGTATAAAGTTTAACAAAATAAAAAATATTTTTAAATTTTATAATTTGAATTAAAGACATTAAATATATCAAAAATGTTCATTAATTTTAGATGTCATGTAAAACGTTAATATAAAACCGTCACTAAAAAGAAAAGAGTTATTCTTTAAATGGGCTAAAGAAAATAGTCAGCTTATATGCCAAAGCTGAGTAAGTTATTAATTACATGGGAAATGGTATGAAATTACAATTATTAATTTAAATTAAATGATGTCATCATAATTTATTTTATTTATAATTCATAGTAAATATCTCTTTTTGTCATTTAATTCAGTATATAATTAGTCATTTCCAATATACAATTACTTATTCTGTATATAAATGTATAAAATGTGTTTGTGTTTGTATAAAACAAGAAGAAAAAAATATACAAATACAAATACATATATTTTCGTCTTATACACTTATAATTATACAAATACAATAAATCTTATTATACAAATTACAATATATAAATGAATTTATACAAAACTGAATAATTTGAATAAAATTGAATGCATCTAGCTAATTATACAAATTAAAAGTTTCATAGCAAACATAAAATTTGTTGTGAACGCAATTATACAAACTTTATCTATAACATACAAATATAATTTTTATATTTCCTATACATTTTATTTGAAATAGTCAGCCAAGCAGAAAAAAAAAGAAATGCATTTGAAAACTAGGTGCTATTGATGTATTTTAAATTAGAGTTTAAAATTAGAAATGAGATTTGCATGTATTTTAAATTAGAAATTAGCAAGTATGACATGGGAACATATATTCAACTTTTCTCTTGCCTGGTATGTTCTTCTTTGGCTAACAATATTTATATCGAATTAATATATATGTGATGTGTTTAAACAGAGTTCGGAGTCTAAAGAGTATAAAATTATAATAAAAATTTTAAAATGGTATATAAATTTTTATTTTAACCAAAATGACAAAATCGCTGGTAGAACAGCGATTTTGCTCGCCGGAAAAAGCAAATTGCAGCGATTTAACTTAAATTATTTATTTTAAAATTTTTAAAAAAATATTTAAAGCAGCGATTTGTATAATTTATTTATTTTTACTTTTGTAAATTAAATCGCTGCCTTGGCAGCGATTTAAATAATCTTTTTTAGTAAATCGCTGCAGATTTTTCATTTTTAAAATATTTTTTAGTAAATCGTTGCAGTAGCAGCTATTTTACATTTTGACATCATTTGTACCATTTTTTTAATTAATGTTTTTTAAAAAATGGTACAAATTGTTGCGTTTGCAGCGATTTAATTAAAAATAAAATAAAATGTAAAATCATTGCTATTGAAGCGATTTACTAAAAAATATAAAAAAGAAAATTTAAAAATGAAAAATAATGCAGCGATTTACTAAAAGGTTTTTTAAAAAAATTATTTGGCAGCGATTTAATTTACAGAAGTAAAAAAAAAAGTTATACAAATCGCTGCCTATGCTTTAATATATTTTTTAAATTTAAAATAAATAATTTAAGTTAAAAAATTTAATATTGGAAATCGCTGTCATTTCTTAAAAAAAATAATTAAATATTTAAAATTAGATTTTGCTTTTTCCGGCGAGCAAAATCGCCGCTCTACCAACGATTTTGCCGTTTTGGTTAAAATGAAAATGTATATACCATTTTTGAATTTTTTGTTAAAATTTTATATCCTTTAGACTCTAAAATCTGTTTAAACATATATAACTATAAATAAATTTGTTAACTACGCATATTTTTGTTTTGTTATGTTATTTAACAATGGTAGGTTAGCATTGATTTAGACAGTTAGTGTAAATAGCAGTGGGCCACAATATAATAGACAATAATATTTGACATTTAAAGAGAGAGAACTCAATGAGGTTAAAAATAAACTATTAAATAAATGTGGTGTAATAAATGAAATTTTTCCTTTCATAGAGATTTCGAGTTGTTGATATGGAAAAAGTTTTGAATAGAAATTAGAAAAAATACTATTGAATAAGCCCTACCCAATGTGAACCCGAATATCAAATTTAAAAAAAAATGAGCTTAAAAAAGCCTTAAGCAAGCTGGCTTTTCCTAAGTTAATTAAAGACGACATAAACTTGCAGTACTACTCATGGCACATAATAGATTTAAATTAAATGCAACGTGCCTTCAAATGTATATCCATCTAAATAATTGCTCATTGTAACTTATTATCACAATTCACAGGGTTGACATTATGTTTGAGAATTTTTTACGAAGAGTTGAGAGAACAAAACCATATAAAATATTCACTTTTATTGTTTCCAGACTCTACTTAACATAATATATACTATAGTATAGCCTAAAGCTTCAAAGCTAATAAATTTCAACTAACTTTGATCGATATTTAATTAAGTACCCATTAAGGAATATTCAACGCCATCATGATGCTTCTTTATGTATATATCACAATTTTATTTATGCATTACGAATCACATGGAAAATAAAAAAAATATAACGTACTCCGTCAGTTTAAAAAAGAATAATCTCTTTCTTTTTTAGGTAATATTTTCACTTTTGCTTTCCACGTGGTATGTTTAAGGCTATAAGATTAAAGGACAATTTTTTAAATTCGACATAACTTTAATTTAGGACCACAAGATTCAAAAGTCTTCCTTATTTACTTAAACTCTGTGTCAAAGTCAAACTAGGTCAATCTTTGTGAAACGGAGGTAGTAATAAATTAAAAAAAAAGGGTCCAGGTTGCTTTGAACTTCAAAAGTCCTATACCTTAATTCTACACACACAAAAGCTAACCAATTTCATCCAATATATATATGAAAATGTTGAATGGAATTCATAAAGTGAAAAAAAATTGTGTATATAACCAATGGCAAAGTCCATGGTATTGCTTATGATCATGGCTTTATCTTATTTTACATCTATAGCAAATTCACAGGTGAAGAATATCTTCTTACTAGCTGGACAGAGCAACATGTCCGGCCTAGGAGGTGTTGTGAAGAACATATGGGATGGTATCGTTCCACCGGAGTGTAGCCCTAATCCAGCCATCCTTAAACTTAATGCCAATCTTCAATGGGTGGAGGCAACTGAACCTTTACATGCAGATATTGATGTGAATGTTACTTGTGGGATTGGTCCAGGTATGTAGAGACGGATTTATAAGGAGTTAAACTAAACTCAAAGCTTTCGGCTCTAATCATATATGTAGTTGTCAGTATGAGCCAGCCCAATCCATCATGGCTAACTCATATGAGTTTTGGAATTTGATGGTATAGGTCGAGCTGACCCACTATTTTGATGGGCCAAAAACATCAAGTCTAATCCAACACTAAATGGGCTGCAACTGGGGACCCATGCATTAGAGTTTTATTTTAATGTTAACATAAATACCTTCAAGATAATATTACAGAGTGTCATAACTCAACAATATACCTCCATTTCTATTTTTCATTGTGAGAAAAAAGAAGAAGAAAACACACTAATGTATTTTTAGCTCAAATAGTGATGAGTCATGACTCATGTGTATTTTTATTTTTGATTTGTGTATGTTTATAAATAGATTAGATTCGCTCTGAACACACTAACTATAAATTCTAGATTCGTCTATGCAGGTATGCCCTTTGCAAATTCTTTGTTGAATAAAACTTCATGTTTTGGGATAGTAGGGTTGGTACCATGCGCGATAGCGGGGAACAAAATAAGTGAATGGCAAAAGGGGACTTTCCTTTACAATCAGCTGGTGATGAGAGCCAAGGCTTCTACAGTGCAAGAATATGGGATAATTAGAGGTATGCTTTGGTATCAAGGGGAGAGTGACACAATGAGCCAGAGAGATGCAAATTCTTATAAAGAAAAAATGCAACAATTTTTCACTGACTTGAGAAATGATGTTGGAATACCAGAGCTTTTGATTATACAGGTAAACTTTAATGTTACACTCTTTCCGTTTTAATTTGTTTGTCTGGTTTGGATAAGTAAATATTTTTTTTTGGTTCAAACTTGTGTAGGTGGCTCTAGCTTCAGGAGGAAAACATTACACAGAAATTATAAGAGAAGCACAGTTAAATCCTGGCATTGCTAATGTAGTAACTGTTGATGCCAAGGGCTTGCAGTTGCAAAAAGACAATTTACACCTTACTGCTTCTTCACAAGTTCTTCTAGGACAAATGATGGTTGATGTTTTTCTTGAGACAATCTTAACTACAACCTCATCTATTAATTGTTAATAGTTAAACAATAATATTTCAATTAAGTGCTATCTAGGTCACATCATCATGTTTATCTTTATATTTATATATGTATTAGTTTCTCAATACGTGTCAATCAGACTTCTAGATATATATGATATCAAATTATATGTGAAAATTGTTAGGTACGAAATAAGCAGGTGTAATACGGAAGTTAGCAAAGCAAATTAATCTCGAAAGATTATAAATAAGAAGACAAACGAGAAATATGCTAAAAGACACAAAGATTTAACGTGGTTCGATCAATCGACCTACGTCCACAAAGGAGATGAGCAATCCACTATAAATATGAGAGTACAAAATACAGAGAGCGAAAACCTCAACCAATTCACTCGGAATACATGGGAGGTTCACACAAGTGATAACGTATCAAACTTGTGACCCACAAATTTTTTCCCTAACCAAAACTCTCAAAAACTCTTAAGATTACATTGTGAATGCTGATTAAGTTAGAAGGAACATGCCTCTGAAAAAAGAATTAGTCAATCCAAAAAAAATTTTATGATAGAGAAATCTAGGGTAAATAAAACCCAACAAAAAATGAGAATTTGAAAAAATCTATAGGGAAAAAGTACAACTCAAATTGATGAACAATCAACTTATTCAAATGATTTATTCTTGAATGCAAACTTATTAACTATCATACCAACATATAAAATTTTAAAACTGAATGATATGGTTATAATTTGTTATTGTGTCTGTTGAGTAAATTTATGAAATAACAAAGAAGCTTAAAAATAAAAGTTGAGAAATTAAAGACTAATAGCATCATAAGTAATAATAAAAGCTTTACATATAGTAGATATGATACAATTTTCTTCGTTAGCAGTTTAATTAATGTTGCTGAAGTTATTCATTTTAATAGAAGGCCTATATTGTGATGGATAAAATGATCCTTTCAATATTTAACGAGTACTTCTATAATTAATTTTAAGTTTTAAGAGCGTACCCCTTAAAGAATAAGTATGATATTATATTATATTATATATCCAAACATCTCTATAAAAAAATTATTGGTTTCGAATTTTTTTAACTACTATAAACAATGTTGTAGGATTTTATTTTTTTTTTAAAAAAAAATTTTGATGTTGGATGTATTTTCACATAATATTCCTTGTCATATAATGTATTGAAGCATTAAAATATTTGATCAAAATTTAGACCTAACCGTTGCTATTATAGATTAAAAAAATTATAATACAAAGATAAAATCTAACCTAACTAATCAATTTCGAGAAACTTGACTGTTACAACGAGGTATTGTTATATAAAAATGATATTATTGAAAGATCTGATCATATATAGATTATAAAAGTTAAAATTAGAGTTTTTCATTAACTAAAAGATATCTGATAGATGCATAAGAAATATTTGTGTACTTTTTCATTTTTGATTAACGTATATGATGTTTGGTAAGTAGATAGGAATAAGTTATTCATATATAATATTAATAAAATGTTTGAATTTTGTCTCCGTTCATATGACTTGTTTTTTCTTTTCACTCGGTCCAAAAAAAAAAAATACATTTCCATATTTAACCTTTTACATAATCCGTTATTTATTTTTAGTCCAAAAAAAGACACATTTTCATATTTAATAACAATTTTTAAAATAGATATTTATTTTGGACCATAAATAATTTTAGATAATTCTTTCTTTCTTTCTTTCTCAAATTTCCTTTCTAAGTTAAACTTACTTATATAAAATGTAATTCATTTTTAAGAAATAACTCATTTTGTTTTTTATTTCAAAGTCCAACCAATATTTCTCATATTCCTACCTAACTCGCCAACTAATTTTCTTCTTTCTTCTTTTTTTTCGATTCCACCTTGAGAGAGAAAAAAACAAACCTAATCAGTAATCACAATCCTACAAATAATAATAATAATAATAATAATAATAATAATAATATAAGAATAAGAATAAGAATAATAATTGGTCCCCGGTTTTATGTGGCATCTTTGGTTTTACATGATATATAAGTGAATATTTATTTTTTTGAAATAAATTATTGTCTAAAACCATTGTTAAATACTTTTATTTATTTATATGAGAATCATTTTATTCAGAATAAAATAAAAATTTTAAAATTATACTTCTTTCGTATTATTTTATGTGACCATTTTTTTAAGTCCGTTCCTAAAAGAATGTGATTTAACGATGATTAAACATAATTCAATTCATATTTTACCTTTAATAAAATAAATTAAATATTTAACAAATTTTTTAAACCACAAATTTTTAAAATCTTTTTTTTCCTATTAAATACTATATCAAATTAAATGTAATACTAGTAAAAATGACAGTATCTACATTAATTAAGGGAAAAGGGTAAAAAAATTCCTCTAATTTTAATTTATAGTTTAAATTTATCATCGTCGTTAAAATAAAGTTAATTTTATCCCTCACCGTTAAAATAAAGTTAATTTTACCCCTCCTGTTACTAATTTCACCAAATTTACCCCTCATTAGACGAATTGACCCGAATTTTAAAAATAAAACCCTATTCCTTATTTTAACCTATTAACCTGACCACATTTAAAATAATCCGACTCCATTCTCCCAAATCTCCTAACTCATTTACCCATTGTCCCAAATCTCCATTAAACATGTCAAAGAGGTAAATTCGGGTTAATTTGGGTCAATCCATCTAATGAGGGGTAAATTTGGTGAAATTAGTAATGGGAGGGGTAAAATTAACTTTATTTTAACAACGAAGGGTAAAATTAAGTTTAACGGCGAGAATAAATTTAAATAGTATATCAAAGTTGGAGGATATTTTTAACCCTTGTCTCTATTCCCATTAATTAATTACACTAATCAATCATTGATTATTATAGTAATAGTGAAAATTGCTTACCTTTTATATTGACATGTGGCCCCATCTGCATTAACAGCGTGACGGCGACGATCTCTCAAACTTCTCCGGCGACTCTTTCTGTTTACTTGATCAAATCAACTTTCTCAACGTGGCATATTCTTCCAGCTTTTTCCTGGGCCCACACGCTTTCTCACTCCCCTATATAAACCCTTACTTCTACCTTATCACTCTTCATCCCAATCTCAATTCCAATTCCGATCTATCTATCGCTTCAATTTTCTCTCCGATTCACTGCATTTTCCGATTCTCCCCGATATGGAAGTGAAAGCTATGGCTGTGTTTTTTGCAATTGTTGCGATTTTGTCGGCGGTTGCTTCCGCTCAGGAACCGACATTGGCTCCGGCACCGTCGCCGGACCAAGGCGGCGCGTTTTCACTACCGATTTCCAGTGCGATTATCTGCTCCTCGCTGATCTTCTCTGTTGCCGCTCTTCTCAGGAACTAGATAGATCGCTCCGGCCATTGATTTGATGACTATTTAATTATCTGCGTTACCGCCGGTATTTATGTAGATATACATTTTAGATAAATGCAGTTGTATTTTGAATTTCAATGCTTGAGTGAGAAATTTCGTTTTTTTTTCTTTTTCTTCCTCTATAGCAGGGTTTATTATTCTTGTTTGTTTATTTTTTAAAATAATTATTGGTTTGGGCTATATAATGAAGTGTTTATCTTTTTGTATTACATTTGCAGTAGGGTGTACAGTATTGGTTAGTTTGGGTTTTTCAAATATCAAATCAAATCGTTTGTGCTGGGTTTTAAATTTATAAATCAAATCAAACCAATAAAAGTCGGATTTTTACTTTCGGATTTTTGAGTTTTTCGATAAAGTATTAATACAAACATACAATTTACTTGTACATCAAATATTTTTTTAGTCCTATCAAAGTTCAACTATCTAAGTTATTTCTCAAGAAAATAAAAAATATGATATGATTAATGACACTAAAATATCCAACCAAAAAAAAAATCGCATAAAAAATATGGGCAAATGACATAAATAACATACTTTTAGGGCTAAATGACCATTTATCCCTTATAAGTTTCTAATGACCAAAATTCCTAAAAAATATACAAAAACACGGATACATAATAGGACTGATACAATAAAAAGGTGGCGGATACATTATGTATTTTTTGTCATATTTTTGTATCCGCCTCATTTTTATATTTTTGTATCCGCCTCATTTTTACATTTTTTTATCCGCCTCATTTTTACATTTTTGTATCCGTCTTATTTTTAATCACATTTTTGTATCCGCCTCATTTTTAATCACATTTTTGTATCCGCCTCATTTTTAATCATATTTTTGTATCCGCCTCATTTTTTGTCACATTCCGCCTCATTTTTACATTTTTGTATCCGTCTCATTTTCTCACATTTTTGTATCCGCCTCATTTTTTGTCACATTTTTTTATCCGCCTCATTTTTTGTCACATTTTGTATCCGCCTCATTTTTTGTCACATTTTTGTATCCATCTCATTTGACTTTAAAATGAGGGATTTTAGGTATTTTTAAAACTAATGGGGGATAAGGGTAATAAGTGAGCTTAAGGAAGGAATTTTTGTCATTTTTCAAAAAATATTGCAAATTAATAAGACATTGAAATTGATCATAATTAAAGTACTAAATCATGTTAAAATAAGTTTAGTAAGTATTAGTTACATGACTAAATATTAAAAGAAAGTAAAATTAGATCATGTATTTTAATTGTCTAAATTTATGTGAAACTAAAAAATAAATATTCAATATTATTGTCTTTCTTAGTGTTGAATTGATTTTCTTTTTGCATTAGTATTAATTTGATTTTTATTAAACTTTATTATAATCACCAACATATATGAACTATAATCTTGATTAGATCATTGAGAATTCTAACTTTCAAACATGAAATAAATATATTAAAAGATAAAAACTATGAAAAAGTATAAGAGACATTTAAAAACTATATCATAATAGGTATTTTTACATATAAAATAAAATTTTAAAATTATATATATCATGTCGGGTTAGTTTGATCTCGAATTATTTTTTTTAGTTCAACCCAACCCAACCCAAATATAGTCGATTTTTTTTTCTAACACCAAACCAAGTCAAATCAAATAACTAGTCAAATTTTTTTTTCACTTTACGATTTAATTCGATTTTTAATTTAGTTTTGTACACCCCTAATTTGCAGTATTACGTAAATCATGAAATAAATATTTGGAAGTATTAACTATATATCTCGGAAACTCAACCAAAAAATGACACTTATTAATTTGATTAGATAATATAAAAAAAATAGAACTAAACTAATTTCTCTTTCGATTAAACGAGAGTAGCTTGTAGCTTTTGATGAAACAAATGATAAACGGTATTTTTGATGATACGTTGATAATAATGCTCAACTAAATTCATTTTGAAGGAGAAAAAGTAGAAAGGAGTTATTGAACGAAGAAGAAATTTTTTGTCCTTAATTACTTATACAATTTTGAATTGACACATTTATTATGAAAATAATTATTGATATAGTGAATTTATCATTTTATTTTTATTAATTATATAGTGAATCAATTAAAAATTTAAGATTTTTTAATAAGTTCAATATTCTTCAAACTAATTAATTGAAGGTATACAGATAAAAGAAATTTGTCCTTTCTTGAATTGTCAAAATGAAATAAGAACAATTATAAAAGAAAAAATTGACAAGTAATTAAAAACAGATGGAGTATATTATATCACGGACAATAGTTCATGTACTAAAATTTTACTATTGCTACTGAAATTTGTTAGAAAAATATGTATTTGGCGAAATCGTTTTTTAAATGGATGCAGAAGTATTTTTTTTCTGTTGTTGTAAGAAGCTTAAAAATTTCTGCTCCTTGAAAAAAAATATAGAAACAAAAAAAAATTATTTTATACTTTACATACTATTTTACTTGTAATTTTACAGAATTAGAAAAAAAGATGATAACAATATTTTAAAAAATAACAAGTAAATATTTTAATCCTCTCAGAAAAAAGGTATAATATTGATTGAAAATTTAAATACGTACATTTAATTTAATAAAAATAATTGTTTAGTCAACCTTCTTTAGAATAGATATTTAAAATAGTTTTTCTTTAAAAGATAATCTCAATATTAGAAGTACATTAATAGTTGTTCTTTCTTTGTAATTTTATTCTTAAAATCACTTTTTTAAAAAGTTCCGACAAATTTAAAAACACTTTTCAAATGAATTACTCAAACACAAATTGTTTTTTTCCAACAACACTTCTCTAAAAGTCATTTTAATAAAGTGATTTTAAAAAACAAATCATTTCTAAATATTGATTCTTTAACTATAAATCATTACTCTGTAATATAATCTCAAATCAGTTAATTACTATTTAATTGTCGTTGATTTGATCAATATGTCCTTTTCTTCATCAATTAGCAATTTGGTCGAATTCCACAACACCATTGTATGTACCTCTCAAAAAGAAAAATTAAAAAAATATGGTCATGCTTGCCATTATTATGATTTCTAGTTAACCAGATGTTTCAAAGCGAGAAAATTAAGGTAAAGATATATTTATTAAAGGGAAAAATGCAAATGTATCTCTGAACTATCATAAATGATATGCAGATATCCTCCGTTATACTTTTGGGACATGGGTGCCCCTGTCGTCCAAACACTAGAACATATATGTTGTTCACTCTAACGGAAGACTAAATAAGGACACGTGACACAATTTTATCCATCGATAAATATCGAATCGATGGATAAGATTACAACACGTGTAAATCCGTAAGTGAAAAGGACATATATACTCAAGCTTTTGGACGGTAGGAGCACCAATGTTCCAAAAGTATGACGAAGGGTATCTACATACCAATTTCGAAACACCAATGTTTCACTGTTTTTGTTTATTGCAATGTTCCAAAAATATGACGGGAGCTATTCACATACCAGTTTAGAAACACCAATGTTTCACTGTTTTTGTTTACCGCCAATAAACAAAAACAGTGAAACAAATATAGACAAAATAGTAGAAAGAGGAATACTTACCGCCAAAAACATTTCCCTGCTCCTTTTAGTTTTTTTTATTATATTATATATGCTCTTCACAATTGCAAGTATACTTGGTTATTATCTCTAATATACACAATCCCTATACACTTTATCGTCGTATTTTTTTTAATTATTTCTTTATGGAGGGGATAGGTTGTTCCATACACATGTATCCATGATTATACAAGCAAGTCCCTTGTGTCTGGAATGCCGTGTCTGCATCTCAACTCCCAACGCATAATTAACCAGCACTGAAACAGAAACAAGCCATTTAGTATAATTTTAAATCAAACAAAAGCATGAAAATTACTACAAGTACATAAAATATACCAAAATACAAAAAGATATTAGATCAGAACTTGAATAGAAAGAACGTCATATTTAATATTAAACATATTAAAAAATTCAAATCAGAAAACAATTTTTAATATACTGAGGTGAACCACAATAATGATTTCAGTTCATTAATCAACTTTTTTGTTGTGTTCTAATGTTATGTCGCCATAGAGTTGTTTTAATGTTATGTCGCCATAGAGTAGCTTAAGTTACAATCGTTTTAACAATGTAGCTAAATTAGTAACGGCCATTTTGTTAAAAAAAGTATTATAGAAGTACTAACACTTTAAAATCTAAATTAGTAAGTTTATACAATACTAGAGCTTAAACTTTTATTTTTGAAGTATTAGTGACATGACTTAACTGAATTGTTTGAGTAGAGAGAGTTGAGGCAAATCAAGCTTTGACCAAGCCGAGCTTGAGCCAAGCTTTGGCTGAGCCGAGTTCTTATGGTAACTGACCCGAACTTTCCCTCTTTCAAAACAAGTCGAGCTAAAACACAAGCAAGACGAGTAGAGTCGAGCCAGTACCCATACCTAGACAACATCAGCTAACTTGCAGTATTTTCTTTGGACACATAATGCTAATACTAGGCTGGAGAGCTTCTTAGGGAAAAGCAGCTTCCTCTAAAAGGGGGCTCCAGCTTAGCTATTGTCCAGTTCTAGACAAGATCAGAGAGCTGGTGCTGTTTCATTGAAGGTCAGATGCTAGCCCTAGATGGCGAGTTTCTTAGGTAAAAGAGTCTAGTCTGAAAGAATCTAGAACATGCTAAAGTCAATATATTCACTGTTGCCAGCGAAGCTAATCAAGATTCAATATGACCAAGGAAAGTGATCATGGCTTACCTCACAAAATTCAATAAATCTTGTAACCACATAGAAGGAATGTAAGTTGTTTCCGACTTCAACCCTGCAGTCAGATAATCAGAAGAATGCTCAGAATGAATTGAACACTGTTGTCACTTACACATCAAGTATATGGTTGCTCATTGAAGCTATTATAGAACAGGCTATGAAAAGATATTAGAAGAATTCCAAATTGGAAGGATAAAAGAAAAACAAGGAATAACCAGTCAATAACCGCATGAAATATTGATTTGGAAGGAAATTCTTTTTCTTTGTTTACATAAAATTACAAAAACTAACCCTTTGAATTCCTTCTACACGCAAAAGTTACCACCAAGTTAAAGAAAAAGAAAAAAAATATGTAAAACCTTAACTTACCCTGAAATCACAATAGGCATATTCACAGCTCACCTTCTTCTCAAATTGCCAAGGAGTTCTGAGAGCCTGAAAGTAACAGTCATATGCAAGAATATCAGTCAGTTACGGACCGAAAGAAATAGTAAACACCCGTGACCATTGTCAACATAGAAGAATGAAGAAAACAGATTGGACGGGTGTAACCTAATATTTTTAGCAATCACTGTTCTTCCATTTTCATGACCAAGATGACGCGGTACCACTTCCTCCAGACGGCCATCACGGTATTGATGCTGCAATGTGGACCATAACATCCGTAAGTAATCAAGCATGCATTTTGAATAATATACCAAAGGCTGAACCAAAACAATACTAGAGATAAGAAAAACAAAAGAAAATACTTTTTAACTTGATTAATGTATAAGATTTCCTCTGTGAGAAGTACATACAGTTTTCGGAAACATCCATTATGGAAGAGAACAAACCCTTGTGACTTCAATAACTACAAACTATATTCAAAATCAGAAGGTAAGCATTTCTGCATAACTTTGACCTCTAAACCAATCTGTCAATGAAGTCTGACACCCTCCTCTCTCAATAAAGAAACCAAAAACCAGATGAACAAGGCAAATGAACTGCAGTGAAATGGTGTGACACGATACAATCCTGAATGGGAGTCATCACTATATTATTAGCACATACATTTCAATCTATAAGTTAGATCACGTTTGAACCTGACACTCTTCAAAACACTATTATTCTACTTCAGTGTCATTCAATATTTCAACTGAATATAAACGACAATTGTATACTTAGAAGTACATATAATTAGAATGTCTCGGGAAAAATATACTACTGAAAAGAGCTAAGACAACAAGCACAACCTTCATCAAAATTCAAAAGCAAGTGTAATTACAAACAGTCCACATTAAATGAGTTTGAAGTGTTCTATTTTTTTTGCTTGACAAGTTATTGGAAGTGGTTATAAATATATATCTCAAAGGAACACATGTATAAGCATGAGCTTGTGGAATTGATGCACACCACTAAATGTTAGAAGGTAACAAGGCATTAGAGATCAACAATCAATCTCTTCTTTAAGCCTTGATCCGTCAATCCAACACTATAGTATATAATATTTTTTTTGGTTTCTTGGATAATCTTATAAATGACGCAAAGCAACTACACAAAAAAAAGAGATTTTCCGAACAGACTACACACTATCATTTGTTTCATTGAAAAATCGAACATCTTGGAAAATAGCATCAGATCCAGTAATCCAATGCTATAGCTTCCTCATTTGTCATCGTACATGATACACCATTAAAAATATGAGTGGAAAAACCTATGCTGGATTGTATGTCTATAAATATTTGAAAGTACCTTAGAGAGGTTGAAGTAGCATGGCTAACCAAGCTATTCAACTTAATAGAAAGGAGTCGTTTAAACACACACACACATATACTAGAAAGGGGAAGCCCATGCTTTGCACAAGCCCAATCATCATTATTTGAAATTCGTAACATTTATTTGTGGGACTTTTAATTTTTCAAATTCAATGATATTTGTTTTTTTTCTATATAATATTAACGATCTAACATTAATATCGAAATAAAAGGTAATTTATAGATAAGGTTTTTTTATAATAATAATATATCTTTTTATGTAGATATCCACTACACTTAATTAAGTAGTACTTATTTAATATGTTTTTTGTGTAAAAAATAATTTATGTAGATAAGTTTTTTTTATAATAATAATATATCTTTTTAATTATATAAAACAAAATATTTTCAAATGGAATAACTAAAATATGAATACGAAATGTCAAAAGCTTCAAATGAGTAAATGAGCTGAAATAAAACAGAAATTTACAAATGATGTTGCCTAGGTTCGAACCCCAGACCTTGTACTTAAGATGTTAGGCTTAAACCAGTTAGCCAAGCAGCTATTGATAAAGATACGCACACAGTTGAAGCTGACATGTTGACAGCCAGCTGTGTGCTTATTCCCCTTTCATATATAAATATATATATATATATATATATATATATATATATATATATATATATATATATATGTAATATATATACACTTAGAGAGAGAGAGAGGGAGGGAGAGAGACAGAGAGAGAGAGTGTACATTGGTTCTGATGTGCATGCACAAAATAGATATTTCAATTGAAGTGCTCAATTTATGAGTCAAATGATGGAACTTCTGGAAAGTATGATCAGGTATCGGCTTTGGAATACTAAAAGAATGAATGAATCATCTATAACAATCCATACTTTTACTACAAAGCTTATGGAAATCTCTAGAGAGAAAAAAAAAGAGGATGCATGCAAAATACTCCCTCTGTTTCAAAAAGAATGTCCCTATTTCCTTTTTAGTTTGTTTCAAAAAGAATGACCCATTTCTTTTTTTGGCAACAATTTACTTTAACTTTTCACGTGGCATGTTTAAGACCACAAGATTGAAGGGCATTTTGGTACATTTGACATAACTTTAATTTAGAACCACAAGATTAAAAAGTCTTCTTTCTTTTCTTAAACTCCGTTCCAAGTCAAACTAGGTCAATCTTTTTTAAACAGAGGGAGTAATATTTTTTCTAGAAAAAACATCCGATGGAGAGCAAAGAGAAGGACTCAATGAATGGTGGAGAAGAAGGGGTTCAGGACAAATATTATTATTTTGATGGCCATGGTGTCCACCCCAACTTTCACGCACCTCGACTAATTCCACGGGATACATGTCACCTCCTACCGGCAAGTAACTCTATCCACAAAGGTAGAACAAAATGGGAAGAATCACCTAGAGTTTGTCTCCTTCTGGGATTCGAACTTATATATATATATATATATAAAATGTCCATAATGCAGTAGCAAGAAGTGTAAGAACAATGAGAAGGGATAGAAAGGAGCTTCTCCAGCACACCTTCATAATATAGATCTGCTTTAAGCCTATACTTGGTTATTCTGATAATGCGATCCAACCATCGGCTCTCACGATAGGGTTTCATGGTCCATAATTCACAAATCATATTATGTCAATTTACAAGATAAGTAAACAAGTCAAACAAATGTTGGATCAATAGAGAAACACTATAGAGAATAAGGGTTTAAGGATAAAACAGAACCAAAAGAAAAATATTCACTCCAAGTCAGCTATCGACCAGGCAAGGCAGGGGATTCAGTTTGTCCAAAAGTTTAATGTGTCAATGGGATTAATTTTCTTGTTTTACACATATATAATATTTTAAATCCCCTTACTATTAGAGAAATATAAGTTTTTAAAAAGTTTTTCTTTTACCTCTCTCCAGGAGCTCCCACCTTTTTTTGCTCCTTGGTGACTCGAACCAACAACCTTAGGGTTGGAGGTGGAAGGTGCTTCCCACCTTAGCAACCCCCTCTTGTCAGAAAAATACAAGTTCAAATCCGAAATGTAGCATTTTCGGATTTTTGTGAAACTCTTGTCAAATTTTTTGGCTCTGCCACTGGTCAATAATGTTGTTAAAGGCTCACTTAATACCTGAAGCTTGGTGTGCTTTGGCGCAGCTCAAGTACCCCCCCCCCAAGTGCCACCCCCAAGTATCGGTTCACTCTATACAAACTTCCATTATTTCAAAAGGAGATGATCATTTTACCAGAATGGCAACAAATCACTTGACATCAAATTCTAAAGACACAGATATCATCATATCATAACATTTGTACCTTGTAGAAACAACTATTTCCAAATGGGCAAGTCCCATTGCCAAAGTCATAATGCTTGCAATCAATAGACCTGAGCTCAAAAATTGAAAAACAAAGATCAAGTCAGAGAGAAAAAGATACTTCAGAGAAAATAATCTTTTCTTTCCTTGAGAACAAGGGGAAAGGGGGACATTTTATAGAAAATAAGCTTAAGAATACACCACCAGAATAAATTAGCCGGACTAGTTTGATGTGAAAAATAAACAAATTATCAAGTATAAAAATATTGAGTTTTTCTAAGAATCCTAAACTTAAACAGTATAGTTAGAAAGTAAACGTTCTATACTCTGAGTGTTTAGACTTCAAGCTAACCTTCATCTATTTTTTTGGAAAATTGTCGAAAAGAAAATAATTGAAATGCCTTTGAGGTAACAAATTTATTTTCATTATACAGAATTTCAAAAAGATTGAATGCATAAAACACAGTAATCCTAGAATAATGAGCATTTGCCATCTTTGGACAGAGTAGCAGCACTCGCCAAATAAATCAAAAAACATATGAGACTACGAATTGGGTCAGTTCCAAGCTGAAACCAAAAAGGAAAATAATGTGTCATTTCATATCCTAATGGAACATTTGTATCCACCGAAAGGGAGATTAAAGTGATAAGAGGAAGTTTTTGCTATTCATTTGATATTTAGCAAGAGAAACTGAGAGGGATGGGGTGGGAGCAAAAGCTGGTGCAAAGAACCTATTTGTAAGTCCGAAAAGAACAGATACTTGATTAACGATGACACTATCAATGACACACATTCCTTTTTTCCTACTCATACTCATTTCTAAAAAATTTATCATTCCTCTCCTCTCTTTGCTTCTTTATGGTGTTTCCTTTCTCCTTCCTTTCAATCCAGAATATCTAAGAGAGTTCCATTGGGCTCATAACAATGAATATTATCCTGAAACTTAGACAAAACCCTATATCCCACGACATTATGAATTGACTTTTCAAATCTGACTACCACTAAATGAACATAATTGTTATCAGGAAAAAGATTTACATTTTCTGGAAATGGAGAAATCCCCGAAGGACAATAGGCTCGCGGTTCAAAACTCGATGGGTAATGGGCCAGCCCCTCTACTCTTCCCCACTTAAATACCAAACTTTTGGTCTGCGTAAAGTTAAAATCTGTAACGGTTGTTTGACCAACACTTTATGTGACTGCGCTTGGACCAAAGTTCTGAAGGTATCATAACTAAATAGAATACCCCCTATGAATCGCAACCGAACACCTGAAATCATATGCAATAGATTCTCGTACCAAAATTTTTCTAATACAACTAAAAATAGTGTTGATATGTTTAATGCACGTATTACAACTGCAATTATATAATTCACATACAATCTTAAAAGAAATTTCCATGTTTGTTGCATTTAGAGACAGTCACGTCCATGCTTATAGTTCTAAAAGCCACTCAGGTAAATAAAAATCTGAAATAAAAACAAAGAACACAAAACAGAGAAGGGAAAAGATTAACCTGAGTTTGGCTTTGTAGCTGTCAAGGATAATTTGCTTTTCTTTTTTTGTGGAGAACCAGATGACACTTGGAATGACAAAATATGAAAGCTTCCGGCATACAGGGCAGGTCCTAAATGTCGAGTTGATATCAACCCCAGAGGAAGGAGTACCACTGCGCCAATTCCTGATACATGATATACAAAATGGATGATCACACTCAAAAAGGATCCCGAACTTCCGCTCTGCTGCAGTTGTCTTAGAGAGTACCCTTTCAAGACACACACTGCACTCTATTTCTTGACTATGCTTCAGTAACTCAAGGCGCTTTTGCCTCTTCTCACATATTCTTATATGCTCCTCTCTTTCCTGAGGCCGAAAGGGATGCAAGCAATTCTTTGCACAGACTGGACATAAATCTCCATGAATATAAGGAAAGTTTTCTCCCCGTGGACATTTACCAGCAGCAGCAAGAGAGCAAATTGATCGATCAGCTGGATTCATCCTCTTTAACTCGACAATATTATCAATAACTGCCGCATCATGATGCTCTGAATTTTCACTCCATACAGGCTGGTTGGGAGGGTAAAAAGGTCGGCCTGAAGCCAAATACTCAGAAGAAATGCCTGACAGGATTCCTGTACCATCTGCTAGCATTCCAGGCGAGAGGGTGGTGGGAGGAGAAGCTGAGAAAAGATGTTGAGCTGGAGCTGACGAAGATGGAAGTGAATGTTGTTCAGAAACTTTAACATGTCTGTATCTACACCTGTTGCCATAGGCACATAATCCTTTCTGGTAGTATGTGCATACCTACAAAAATAATCCAAGTAAGAGTTACTAAATAGTGAAGTGTCCAATCAAAACTATGATTGAAAAACTATAACGTCCAATACATTACATTGTTTGGAGGATCTTCCCAATCATGTGAGAACTCACAGTACTCTCCTTTCAGACATGCACCATTTACAAAGAACTTGCAAAGAACCCTGGAAAATATATAAGCATATTAAGTGCATGCAAATTCATTTTACAAATTATACTTAACAATAAACTTTGCTCATCAATTTTTTCTTTTTTTTGATGAAGTTGTCAATCAAATTCTTTAGTTGTATCGCTATTGTAAAAGTACACATGATCAGAAAATGCCATAATCACTTCAACAAGGTACTTCCAGAAATCCCTATAATTCATAAAAAAACTCTTTTCCTCAGCTAATCTTAAGAATCAACATCAGAAAAAATAGTTCAGAAATTTTTCGTAGAACGTCTTCTCAGCTGCTCTTAGGAATTAACATAAAATATATATATATATATTAAATGAAATTCCATTTAAATTTAACCTTCTCCTCAGCTAATCTTAGGAATATTTCTAATAACCTTCACATCTTCTTCCATCCAAGTACCTCCTAAAACGCAAATTCCCACAATATTTCTAATAACCTTCACATCTTCCATCCAAGTACCTCCTAAAACGCAAATTCCCACACAATATTTCTAATAACCTTCACATCTTTCATCTAATGATCCAATCACAACAGAACAAATCCAATTACATATATAATCGTAAGAACATAAATAAATGTATCAATACCTAATCGTCAAGATTGCGTACCGGAATCAGAACAATTTTACAGTTTTGAGATCATTCAAATAAAAAGGCGATTCGTAAAAATGATTACCTTCTCGACATGGCATGGAAGTATGAACTTGGCAATTGTTGATGAATTGAAAAGCCAGAGCGAGAATAGAGCGATTCGCTCCCTCGCTCTGGCTCGTTTAAGGAGGCTAGGGCTTTTGCTTTTGGCGGTTCGATCCCACTGCTCAGGGGTAGAGATACAATACCTTCCTCTCAACCTTCCATTTTATAGTGTTTTTTTTTCAGGTCTGGAGTCTGGACCTTAGGTTACAAAATGAAAATTAAGGAGGGTCATTTATATATTTAGAATAGAAGTGAAATGAAAACTATTTTATGCTAAAACAATTTAAAAATTAAAAGAATAAATAAGTATTTTTAGTTTATTTTTGTAAAGCTATAATAACAAAAATAAGTCATAACTTAGAAATTCTATAACTTTTGTAGGAAGAAGGTGACTGTATTATTATTTTTGTAGTTTGACGACCACGACAAAGGAAAGGTGAGATAAAGATAAAGATTGAGGAGTCGATTTGTTGTGGAGATGGATCACGTCAAAAGATATTTAAATAATAACTAAATTTAATATTAAACAGAAAAGATGAAAAATTCAAAATGATCCGAATAATTTAAACTTTATTTAAAATTTGATTTATTTGAATATATTAACGGTTTGAGCTATTTTAAGAAAATAAAAAGTATATATATAATGAGCTGACATTTAAAGTTTGAGATTCAAACTTTTATAATTGCAAGCAAAAACATCTAAGCATGAGATATTCAATCAGAAAAATGATTTGTGTCAAATTGATAATAAATATGACAAGTTTATATATTTCGGCCTAAATATATAGGCAATCCTCTAAATTTGTCCAAAAATGTCATTTACGCATTTCAACTCAGCCTTATTTTTATTTAATATAGGATTGCGTATCAGTTGATTCGATTTTGAAAATTATTGGGTATCAATTATAATCATGTTAAATCATTATAGAACCGTTAAGATATCGATTTATCAATTATACAGTGATCGTTATCAGTTCGATTATCGAGTTAACCGTTAACAGCTCATACAATTTTCATTGTGAATCACTAACTAAGAGTACGCAACTAGTAGTCACTAATAAACTTTTTCCTAGTAGCCCATTACTACACAAAACACTTAATAAAACTCCATATTAACATGCACATGTTGCCCAAATTGATAAACTCAAAAGAATTCCTCATAATAACCAAGCCAATTTTGATATGAATTATAAAGAGAAATCATTACAGCACTACTACTGAAAGTCATTAATGATCATGATACAATTATTAAAAACTTTTTCATTGCAGATTGTAGTATAATATTACAGACATATCTTACAGACTCACGCTTTGTAATGAGAAGATAAAAACAAAGACTTAAAGTAGAAAAACCAACCATTTGAACCTATATTTAGACACTTAGAGAATGATATTCAATATAACTCGACTGCGTGAAAGCAGTGACACTGAATTAATGAGTGATGTCTCAACTTTGAAATATTGTTGTGAAATTTGAATGTCAACCATAAAGTCAATGTAATGAGACTGAAGTGTAAACCTAAAGAATAAAAGTGCCTTGAGTGATATAAATATAATTTATTAAACTTTTTATCAGGTTATCGGGGCACCCAATTAGAAATATGGTCAAACAGAGACCAAATCAATAAATTGATAAGAAGTTTATAGTAAATCGAGATTAGAACTGTTAAATCGTTAACCCGAATCATTTACCCAATAACTAAATTATCGATTCAAAATTATAAGTTTCGATTTGCATTTGGAACCACCCTAATTTAACACATTGTTGTGTGTAATTTCATTGTTATTGTATACAACAATTTGAATTGACATAAAGTGTGGGTTGCACAACATTTGGGCACGTGATTGCTTGTTGAAGTGAATTATAATGATGTTATACCATCTCTAAAAGTTTTTATTTAGATTCTCATATTTTACATAATTTTCATTATTACTCTCTTCGTTGTCTGTCTCATTTTCTTTGTCCAAATGAAATCACATAAATAAATCTGTTTTCTAATTCCTGTGAGCTTCTAGGCCCTTCTTCTGTTTTTCATTTTAATTTTTGCCTCCAATTTTGTTGGAACTGTTTCAGTGTCAATAGTTAATTCTTATCAATTTCGGTTCAATCAATTTATTTTGATAATACTTTTTAAATTCTCATTTGTCTTTTTTGTGTGTAATTATAAAAAAGAGGTGCTAATTGCACAAATTTCTTAACGGAATGAATTTTCAGCTTATTGCGTGAGACAAAAATAAACGGGCAAAGGGTCAATATGCTCATGTACTATTAGAAATAGTTTAAATATACTTTTGTTATATTTTCAAGCCAAATATATTTCTCGTGTTATACTTTTGATTCAAATATAACCCTCTTATAATACTTTCACATAAATTTACCCTTAATTTT
>JAJJBR010000762.1:0-17762 GCA_022817965.1 Solanum lycopersicoides
GAATAAAGAATAGTCATAGTGACTTTGAGAGAAGCCCAGCTGAACCAAAGCATCTGTAAGTTTCCTGTTCCATTGTCTCGGAGCCTGCTTGAGGCCATACAGTGATTTATCGAGTTTGCAGACATATGTGTCCCTCCCTGGCTGGCAAACCCAGGTGGAACCTCCATATACACCTCCTCTAATAAATCTCCATGAAGAAATGCATTATGACATCCATCTGCAAGATAAACCACCCTTTGGCAGCAGCTATAGCAACCACAGACCTAACTGTAACCATCTTAGCCACAGGAGAAATGTTTCAGTATAATCTAACCCCTCCTGTTGACTAAACCCCTTTGCTACCATCGAGCTTATATTCTCTCCACAGCACCTGAGGCAGTGTACTTTATCTTGAATATCCATTTGCATCCAATTGGATGTTTACCATGTGGTAAAGGAACTATACTCCATGTAGCATTATCTTGTAGAGCTTGAATCTTAGTATTCATAGCTTCAATCCACTTAGGATCAAGCAAAGCCTCATGATAAGTGTAGGTTCTTTAATAGCAGAATAAGAAGATAAGCAGTATTGAATGAAGAAGAGACTTGATTATACCCCACTACTTGTGACAGAGGATAACAACAGTTGGCATTACCATGCTTCTGAGTAATATAATCATTCATCCATACGTGGCTTAGAGATTCTGGATGATTTTCGAATCACAACTTGAGGAGGTTCAACTGTAGACACATTTGGAGAATTAGGAATAGAAGAACAAGAAGTATGTGAGGAGGTATCAACTGGTACCACACTATTGGTAGAAGGAACAATATTGGATGGAGGAATATCCAAGACAGGAAATAAAGGAGATAGATCACAGGGACATGCTTAAAAGGATAAATATCCTCCTTGAATACAACATCTCTGCTAACACAAAATGTATTTGAACTCAGACCATACATAATATAGCCCTTTGTGTTGATGAATAGCCTAGGAAAACAGCAGGATAAGCTCGTGGAGAGAATTTATCCACCTTCTTGACCTGTGTAACATACCCCAGGCAACCAAATGTTCTCATATGAGCCAAAGAAGGAGAAAACTTGTAAAGTATTTCAAATGGAGACTGTCCTTTAAGTATTGGAGTGGGAAGTCTATTGATGATGTAAGTGGCAGTATTAACACATTCTCCCCAAAATTTAAATGGAACCTTTGCTTGAAATCTGAGGGCTCTTGCAACCTCTAATATTTGTCTATGTCGTCGTTCAGCTACACCATTCTGCTGAGGAGTAAACACACAAGAACTCTGGTGAATAATCCCTAAAGATTGTAGCAACTGTTTCATAGGTGAGTTAAAGAACTCACTTCCATTATCAGTTCTGAGACACTTAACAGAAGAAGTATATACATTCTTCACCATGAGTAGGAAAGAAGTAATAGCAACAATTACATCAGATTTAGTAGGTAAAAGAAAAATCCACATATATCTGGAGTGATCATCTACAAGAGTTAGAAAATCTCTCTTGCCATTATAAGTTGGAATCCTATATGGACCCCATACATCACCATGAATGAGATCAAAACATGAAGTAGATCTAGTAGTACTTAAAGGAAATGGTTGTCTAGTTTGTTTAGCTAAAGGACATACACTGCAAGAAGACACAGACTCACAATGTACTGATCCAATAACTCCTAATTTCTTAATGACTCCAGTAGAGACATGACCAAGTCTTCTATGCCAAAGACCATCATCTATCTCACTGGTTTGCACTGATTGAACTGAACAACTTTGTACTGAATTGCTCTGTGAAACTTTCTCATTAATATGCTTCTTACCATAGTGATTTGTGAGAATGTATAAGCCACCCTTCTCCTTACCAATCCCCTTCACCTGACCACTGAAGAGGTCCTGAAAAATACAAAATCAGGATAGAAATGCACTGCCCATTGTAACTCCTTGGTCAGTTTGGAAACAGATAATAGGTTATACTTGAAATCAAGAATGTGAAGAACATTGGTGACTGCATCATCATTTGAGAATACACAAGAAGAACCTATATGGCTGACACTTGCTACATTTCCGGTAGGTAGAACTACTTGACTTCCTTTAAGATGAGACACACTTCTAATGTTGGTTAACAACTGAATTGACTCAACCATATGACTGGATGCACCAGAATCAATTATCCATTGTGTTTCTCTTGCAGTAAGTGTACCACAATAAGACATACCTGCTGCCATAGATGAGTGATTATCTTCAGATTCTGAGCCAAGCATTAACAGGATCTTGTGATATTGTTCCTTGGTGAATTATGGTAGCCCAGTGAGAATATCATTAGCTTTCTCAGGTTGAGTAGTTTCATCATGTTGCTCCATCTTTGAAGGTCCTGCAAAATTAACAGAAGCACCAAATTTCCACTAGTCATATTTCCAAACCTATTGATATTTTGTCCACCAGAAGATGAATTATCTCTTGCATATGAATTATCATACTTCTTCTTCTGTTTGTAATCAGAAGGATAACCAATGAGTTTGTAGCAAGCATTTTTTGTATGACCTCGAATATGATAATACTCACACACTAAATCAGATCTGCGAGGTCTATTAACATAACCTTCAGAATAATGACTTGGATTACCAGATCCACCACGACCTCCACCTGGATAATTGTTCCCTGAGGCACCACCTCGACCACCACCATGGTCTGGACGACTGTTACCTTTACTTTTACTGAATAACGCAATCCCTTCTGGACTATCACATAGAATAAGAGAGTGTATAGATCTTCTACTCTCCTCAGATATAATCATTGCATATGCCTTGTTTATAGATGGTGTAGGAGTCATCAACATAACCTGACCACATATTTGAGAATAAGAATCATTGAGACCCATAAGGAATTGTAGAAGACGTTGATATTCGAAATGCTCACTGTATTTCCTCGATTCAGTGCAGTTGCAGCTAGGACAAGGCATTAAGGCATCAAATTCAGCCCAGATCTCCTGCATCTTTGAGAAATAACTTGAAACTGATGATGTGCCTTGAGATAGAGCAGAGAGTAGCTTGTGAAGATGAAATATTCTAGAACCATTCACCTTGTCGAATCTCTCTTGTAGATCCAACCATACCTTGTATGCACTTGATGCGTAGACAATCCCGCTGAGTAATTCATTGCTAACTGAATTCATGATCCATGAAAGCACAATAGCATTGCATTTTTCCCAAAGTTCATGCAACGATGAATCGAACTTTTCGATTGGATATTGGCCATTGACAAAGCCTAATTTGCTTTTACCAAGCAAACTGATGCGCATAGTGTTGCTCCACAATGCATAGTTTTCTGGACCAGTTAACTTGATTGAGATCAATGAACTTCCTGGCGTATCACATGATTGAAGAAACAAAGGATGATGTTGATCGATAACCACTTTGTTAGTCATGCTATCGCCAGTGTTATCACTTTCAGTAGGCATCTTCGCAATTGAACCTGAAGTTGTTTGAAGGAAGAAGAAAACAATTGATTGATTAACAATGGAGTTAGAAAGCGTAGTGCTCTGATACCATTGATGAACAGCTAGATCTTTCCAGCATTGGACTACCTTCTTTATTTGCTTGAAGGAGTTTATTTAGGGGAAATAAGGTGAGTTTGATAGCAATAATGGAACACAAGGTGAAGGAACAATGTTGTAAAGAATATAGCCCCAGGATGGGAATGGCAAGCAAACTAAGATCAAAGTACTAGAAATAAAATTTGAATTTTGTGGAATCCAACTATGATGGAGTACACAATGCTTAATATAGGAAAGTTTCAAAGTCATAGTCAATACCAACTATTGTTTGTCTTGGTACAATTTTTACTAATTATTTTGGACAATTTCTCACTTTTTTTTTTTTTTTCTTCACATGATTTTACTATAAATTTTCCATTTTCCTCAATTGCAATTGCATCAATATATTGATTACTATTTTTATTTACACATTTTGTGCATAACACTAACATCCACTAGTCAAAAAGCCCTTAAAAAATATGTCCTCTTCATCAGCAGAATAAAAAATGGTCCTGGCCAAGATTGTTTTATCGGCAGTAGGCTCTATTGTTGTGATAACCATGTTGGTTTGTTCGATAATCCACAACTACATCCCTTTGGAACTCCATGAATATCTCTTCTTTGGACTAAAAAACATGTTCACTAAGTTCTTGAATTAGCTAACGATGACGATTGACAAATTTAATGGCCTTGTAACCAACGAAATTCATGAAGCTGCTGAAATTTATTTGGGCAACAAGTTGTCACCTAACATCCATGGACTTAAAATTACTAAGCCTGAGAAGGAGAAGAATTTCAACATCGTCATGGAACGTAATGAGGAGGTAATGTCTTAGGCACACGATATATAATGATACATGTTATGGTATTTGTTATCTCAAAAATTTTAGACTAAACTGAAAACTATGTTGCTTGGACTCTTAAAAGATATTTACTACTAAGAATACATGGATTAGTGGTGGAAAAATTTTGTAGCTAAACAACAATATCCGTCGCTACATATTATTAGAAAATTGTACTAGCTATGAGCTATTTAGCAACATTTTTCATAGCGAATTTCAGTTTTTTTTTAATGATTGTCGAGTTATGTTGGTCCCTTCCAAACCTATGCACTTTTGAAGAATCAAACACATGTATGACTACATTTTTTAGGGTCTGAGCAACATAGAATAGAAGTAGTCAGGTGGTCAACTTAACACTTAGAGTGTGTTTGGTATGAAGGAAAACATTTTCTGGAAAATGTTTTCCAATTTTCCCATGTTTGGTTGGGACAAAAGTTATGGAAAATGTTTTCCAAATCAACTCATTTTTCTCAAAATTAAGGAAAATGACTTCCCTTCAAAAATTAAGGAAAACATTTTCCAAAACTCTCCTCCAATTTCAAATTACATTTTTTTTTGGGAAAACATCAATGTTAAAAAATATTTTCAATTTCAAAATTTTATTTTTTCACCCGATCCCTGACCCCCCCCCGACCAGCCCCCCCCCAACCCCAACCTCTCCCCAAAAAATTAACCCACTACCCCCACCCCACCCCACCCCCACCCCACCCCCAAAAAATAATAATTTTGATTTTAAAAAATATTTTTAATTTCATAAATTATTTTTTACTCTAGTAAAAATAAAAGATGTCTCTCAAAAATATTTTTCATTCATAAATCAAACACTAAAAATTATTTCCGGAAAATATTTTCTACTCACTAACCAAACATGAGAAAATAAGTCTAAAATCTACTTATTTTCCAGGAAAACATTTTGTAGGAAAACATTTTCCTTCATACCAAACACACCCTTAAAGTTAAATGTTCGTAAGGAGCATCATAAAATATGTGTTTTTATGTATAGATATACATCTAATTTAATGATAAACCAAAAAAATAGAAATAAACAGATTGTGTAATATAAATAGGGTTATGGTCTCCAAATCAGACATAAGACTTTTTTCTAATAGTCCACCATTAGAAAAGTGAATTAATTCTTGGGTTGTTTCTTGAATTCATCTAAATTTAATTCCATAAACTCTTAATTTTACTAATGCTTCAAGATTTTGCTTTAGTGTTATGTGCCTAATGTGTGATAAAATAGTAACCAATTTATTGATTCTTGAATTATTATTTTTTTTCGATCTACAATAAGGTAAGGGGAAATAGGGTGCAATGGTAATTGAGGAAAATGCAAAATTTATTGGAAAATCATTTGGAATAGTAGAACAGAGGGAATAATGTATATGCAGACTAAACTAGCTGTTTGAGGTCATGCTTGCATAGCTTTGAAACTAACATCACATACAGAGTCTGCGAGAAAAAGCTTATAAGAGCATGAAGAAGCAATTAATAAAATGCAGGAAATATTCTTATCTGAAGCACTCATAAACCAAATACAGTAATAGCAATACGAAATTCCAGCTAATTCTGTCTGTTCATCAATCAATATAATAGTACTCTTAAGGGGGGCATACTACTCTTAAGAGGAGCATTCTTTCTTCTCATCATCTGACTCCATTTGAGTTATTTCCATGGCCTCTTCCTCCTCTTTCATCTTTTTCTGAAGAAAATTAATCAACCCTTTAAGTGAATCTTCAACTTCATGTTCCTTCAACAACTGTTCTGTCACTTCTGCTGGTGTCAGATTGGCTATGTCAATCAATTCCTCGATTTCATTGAAAAGTTTATGATCTTTAATCCCCAAGTAATTTGCAGCAAGAAGTTTGAAGCCGCAAGGTGTGCAATATGCCATGTGAATGTGCACGTCCATTCTGCCAGGTCGCAGCAGTGCAGGGTTGAGTTTTTCTATGTGATTTGTTGTGAAAATTATGATTCTTTCGTCTCCACAGCTCGACCATAGCCCGTCAATAAAATTTAGTAAATCTGACAAGGTGATCTGCAATAAAATTAAATATCTTAGTAAAGGTAAAGTATTACACACAACACAATACACTAATACCAAATCCAAAATTTCCCAATAATTGACACTTAATATATTCATGAAAATCACAAATTAATGGAAGGTGAAATTGTTGTAGTTCCATGTTAGTAGAATTTGTAAATGTATATCGACTAATCCTTAGGCAAGGACTCATTCTAACAATTGTTCTAAACCTCTTCCTGCTCTTTTCATGTTGAAATACTGCACAAAAAAAAAGCCAACATATCCTATCCAATTTATGGTAATTAATCAGTTTCCTAAAAACTCATTATCTTCCACTTGACCAATCCCTTGACTACATATTTCATACTACCCCATAAAATAAAATACATAGCCCCAACTTTTTCTATTTAATCATTTAGTATATATCTGAGTTCGTAACTAGTAAGAATAGTAAAGATAGGAAATAGAAAATAAAAAATTTACCGTGATTTCTGACTGATGAAAACCACTTGAAGGAACATGCATAGCTCGATTAACGAAATTAGCTTTCAAGTTGATGGTACAATCAATGTCCTCAATCACCAAAATTGACTTATTGGTTGTGGCAACCAATAACTTCCTTAAATCTGAATTCCGTGTCACTGTAGTCAACTCCAAATCATATATATCGAAGTTTAAATAATTCGGTATTGCAGCAATCAAACTAGTTTTCCCTGTTCCCGGAGGACCAAACAACAAATACCCTCTTTTCCATGCCTTCCCTACTTTTCTGTAATACTCTTTCCTCCTCGTGAATCTCTCCAAATCCTTCAAGATCATGTCTTTCTGGTCTGCTTTCATTGCGATTGTCTCAAAAGTGGCAGGATGATCAAAATTCACCGGCTTCCACATGTCATGTAAACTAGACATCCTTTCGTAACCCACGGTATGAATCTTGATCGTCTTGTTTTTGTGTTTTTGCAATATTGCTTCTTCCATGATGTATGGCAAGTAAGAATTAAGGACTAGGTCCGTGTTTTTCTTGTGAAATGTCAACTCAAAAGACCTTATTACAGATTTCTCAGCGGAATCCATGTCTATAGGGTTGTAGAAGTGGTTAGACACTGTTTGTCTGCAGAGCCAAATCCACTTGAATGTCTGTCCATCATAAACATCTATCACCTGCTGGAATAAAACCGTAAGATTAAAAAAAACATCATCTTCTCAAGATCTATTATGTTAAATTATTGCGAAGGTAAATTAATTGTAAAAACTTACCTAAGCACTCATGAATATAGAACAATTTTTCAAATCAAGACTTTGATTTCAAGAGAAGTGATTTTCACTTTTCTGATGGTGGACTGTTAGAAAAATGACATAGGTCTGATCTAGAAACCACAACCATATTTATAATTACCCTTAGTTTGTTTGTTTCTAATTTGTCTGGTTAATAATTAAATTAGAAGTTGTATCAGCATATCTACACATAATAACACATCTTATGATGCTTCTTATGTTTACATATAACTTTAAGCATTAAGTTGATTGCTTGACTAATTCTATTTTATGTTGCTCGGACCCTAAAAATGTGGTCATACACATGTCAGATTCTTCAAAAGTGCATAGCTTTAGAAGAAACCGACATACACTCGACAATCACTACAAAAACAGCTAAAATTAGCTGGAAATTTTATTGATAAATAGATCATAGCTTACATGATATAATTCATAATCTGAAGTAACAGATATGTTTGTTTACCCACAAAATTACTCCTCTCTAGTCTATGTATTGTTAGTTGTTAATATCTTTCAAAAGTCTAAACAATACAACTTTTAATTTGGTCCAGAACTTTAATGATAACAAATACCATAACACGTAATATCATTATATATATAGATTTATATAGATGTGTGTGTGCGCGCAAACATTACCTCCTCGTTACGTTCCATGGTGATGTTGAAATTTTTCTCCTTCTCAGGCTTACTTATTTTAAGTCTTCGGATGTGAGGAGACAACTTGTTGGCCAAATAGATTGTTGCAGCTTCATAAATTTTGTTGTTGACCAAGCAATCAAATTCTTCAATCACCATCGTTAGCTGTTTTGAGAACTTGGTGAACATATTTTTTACTCCAAAGAAGAGATATGCATGGAGTCCCCTGGGGATGTAGTAGTGGATTATTGTTTGAACCAATATGACAGTTGCAGCAATTGAGCCAACTCTCGATAAAACCCTCTTGGCTAGGGCCATTTTCAATTCTCCTGATGAAGAGGACATTCTTCTTAAGGGATTTTTGGCTAGTGGGTGTGTAACAACTAAAATTTTCTTCCTGGTAAACGAGCAATCAACACAAGAAAATAGTGTCAAGTCTTTAATAGTTGATTCCAATGATTTGCGGGGATTACAATGCATATAAAATCTTATATGGAATGGAGTAATCCTCTAATTCTTATCATCACGACCATCATCTAGTGGTTTTTGCTTGTTCTTGAGTTGATGAATTATTTGTTATTGAAATTTTAGCACGAATATGAAGCTAGGGTTTGATCACACATATGAAGGTATAGAAACTTAAGACTCACCACAAGAGATGAAGAACTTGCAGATCGCCACTAGAGTATGTAGTTCTCTCCCTGTTCTTCGGATGATCTTCCGATTTCAGACGCCTTCTCTCCTATTCCTTGAATGTCCCCCTTGAAAGATATGTACACCCCTATTTATAGTTGTAGAAGATAGACAATTTAAGTATAGATGAACTCTCTTGCTTGATTTTGATTGGCTCATTTGAAAAGGTCACATTTAATTGGCCAAGACATGTTAGTTGGAACATTTGTCTGTGTTTGATTGGTGTTTAATATGACTATGAGTGCCACATCATTTGAATACGCGTCATCATTTTATTTGTTCTTTTATTTGACTTTGTGCATCATATCATTTGACACATGGAATAGGCCTTGGGCTAATCAACCGGGCTCGTTATTTAATGACCAACTCAATGGACTAGCTCATGTGAAATTGAACTTCTCTTTGAATCCATATCTTGGAATTAAATAATTTGATCTTAATTTGGGTGATATTCTTGAATTAATGAATTTAGCTAAATGTAATCTAGATTTAATTCCATAAACTCGTAAGTCTAATAATGCTTCAAAATTCTACTTTAATGTTATGTGCCTAACGTGTGATAAAATAGTAACAAATATATTGATTCTCGAATTATTTTATTTTTCCGATCCACGAAGGTAAGGGGAAATAGGGGGTGGACAACAAGAGGGGTTGTACTACGAAGATCTAACCACCACGTTGTAAAACTTACCTTTTAAAGTTTATGTGATACCTTCTTATCCCACAATACTTTAGCGGTAAGCCTCTATTTCATCCATGCCTCCCCAATGTGATGTATGACATTATCCTCGATGTCCCCACTATTCTAGAGTACGGACCCAAGTCTGGATTTGCACTCCAAATACTTCATTTTAGTCCTGCTCAACTTGAACCCTAAGAACTCTAAGTATGTCTCCGAATCTTCAACCTAGCATTAATGGTCACATGTCTTATCAACTAACAATATGCCGTCTGCAAACAACATATACCAAGGAACCTCATCTTGAATAGACCATGTCAACTCATTCATCACCAAAGCAAATAGGAATGGGTTAAGAATTGATCCCTGATGTAGCCCTATCTCAACTAGAAAGTTATCAGAGTTTCCTTTGACCGTTCTAACCCGAGCCTTAGCTCCATCATTCATGTTATTTATCGCCCTAATATATACGGTCAGAACACCTTAGCCTCGAAACACCTGCAGAGAACATCCCTATCCTCCCTTGGGACTTTGTCATAAGCCTTTTTAAGGTCAATGAACACCATATGAAGATTCCTCTTCTTTTTCCTATACTTCTCCATTAGTCTCTGCACAAGGTGGATATTTTCAGTAGTCGAACACCCTAGCATGCATCCTAATTGATTCCTAGAAATGGACACCCATATCCTCGCCCTCATCTTTACCACACTCTCCCAAACCTTTCATTGTGTGGCTCAACAATTTGATACCCCAGTAACTGTTACAGTTTTGGATTCTTCTTGTACAATAGAACCATCGTACTCCACCTCCATTCGTTGAGCATTTTTGTCATCTTAAAAATATCATTAATTAAAAAAATACGGAAATAGTAAAATAATGAAACATTACTAATTATGCTAACTGGGGAAACCAAATGCAAAACTAATTACTTCTATTCTTCTTCCAGAATCGTTTCCCTCCACACCCTTTTATTGGGGTCATGTCCTCGATTAGTTGAATGCTTGTCACATCCTCTAGTTTTTATTAACCTACCCTTACCTCTCCTAAGCTCTACAACGCCAAACTCTCATATATCCTTACTAGGGCGTTTGTGCATCTCCTTTTGACATATTCAAACTATCTCACAACTTGTTTGCCACAGAGGTCACTTCTACCTTGACCCAAATGTTTTCATTTCTAGCCATATTTTTCCTCGTAAGCCCACAAATCTATCTTAACATCATCATTTTCGCAAGTTTCATCTTCGGACTTGGGGATAGAGGAGTTCTTGACTGGCCAACACTCCACACCGTACAATAAAGTCGGTTCGACTGTTGCTTAATATCACTTACATTAAAGTATAGTGGCACCTTTTTATCACACTCATGAAGCTAACCTCCATTTTAACCACCCTGCACCAATGCGATGTATGACTTCCTCGTCAATCTTTCTGTTGTCTTGGATAATAGTCCCCGGGTACTTGAAACTCCCTTTTCTTAGAGATGACTTGAGAATCCAACCTGACACTTGTGTTCCACGTACTATCGGTGTGGGGGTGGGTGGGGGGGGGAACTACCCTTGGCGAAGGGGTGTCAAGTGACTGTGACACTTGCATGTTCAAGCCCTACTAGCCTTGTTAATTTTTTTTACTTTAAAACCATTGACACTCCTTAATGAAAATTTCCGCCATTACGTACTATGTCTTATTCTTGCTCAGTTTGAAACCTTTAGACTCTAGGGTCTGTCTCCACACCTTTAGCTTGTCGTTATCTTTGTTACATGTCTCGTTAATCAGTATAATGTCATCAACAATAAACATGCGCCAAGGCATCTCACCTTGAATGTGCCGCGTCAGAACACAATACATTAATACCAAATCCAAAATTTCCCAATAATTGACACTTAATATATTCATGAAAATCACAAATTAATGGAAGGTGAAATTGTTGTAGTTCCATGTTAGTAGAATTTGTAAAAGTATATCGACTAATCGTTAGGCAAGGACGCATTCTAACAATTGTTCTGAACCTCTTCCTGCTCTTGTCATGTTGAAATACTGCACAAAAAAAAGGCCAACATATCCTATCCAATTTATGGTAATTAATCAGTTTCATAAAAACCCATTATCTTCTACTTCACCAATCCCTTGACTACATTTTTCATACTACCCCATAAAATAAAATACATAGCCCCAACTTTTTCTATTTAAGCATTTAGTATATATCTGAGTTCGTACCTAGTAAGAATAGTAAAGATAGGATATAGAAAATAAAAAACTAATTTACCGTGATTTCTGACTGATGAAAATCACTTGAAGGAACATAGCTCGATTAACGAAATTAGCTTTCAAGTTGATGGTACAATCAATGTCCTCAATCACCAAAATTGACTTATTGGTTGTGGCAACCAATAACTTCCTTAATCTAAATTCCGTGTCACTGTAGTCAACTCCAAATCATAGATATCGAAGTTCAAATAATTCGCTATTGCAGCAATCAAACTTGTTTTCCCAGTTCCCGGAGGACCAAACAACAAATACCCTCTTTTCCATTGCGATTGTCTCAAAAGTGGCAGGATGATCAAAATTCACCGGCTTCCACATGTCATGTAAACTAGACATCCTTTCGTAACCCACATTATGAATCTTGATCGTCTTGTTTTTGTGGTTTTGCAATATTGCTTCTTCCATGATGTATGGCAAGTAAGAATTAAGGACTAGGTCCTTGTTTTTCTTATGTAATGTCAACTCAAAGGACCTTATTACAGATTTCTCAGCGGAATCCATGTCTCTAGGGTTGTAGAAGTGTTTAGACTCTGTTTGTCTGCAGAGCCAAATCCACTTGAATGTCTGTCCATCATAAACATCTATAACCTGCTGGAATAAAACCGCAAGATTGAAAAAAAAAACATCTTCTTCTCAAGATCTATTATGTTAAATTATTGCGAAGGTATCAGCATATCTACACATAATAACACATATCTTATGATGCTTCTTATGTTTACATATAACTTTAAGCATTAAGTTGATTGCTTGACTAATTCTATTTTATGTTGCTCGGACCCTAAAAATGTGGTCATACACGTGTCAGATTCTTCAAAAGTGCATAGCTTTAGAAGAAACCGACATACACTCGACAATCACTACAAAAACAGCTAAAATTAACTGGAAATTTTATTGCTAAATAGATCATAGCTAACATGATCTTTTTCATAATCTGAAGTGACAGATATGTTTGTTTACCCACAAAATTACTCCTCTCTAGTCTATGTATTGTTAGTTGTAAATATCTTTCAAAAGTCTAAACAATACAACTTTAGTTTGGTCCAGAACTTTTATGATAACGAATACCATAACACGCAATATCATTATATATATAGATTATATAGATGTGTGTGCGCGCAAACATTACCTCCTCGTTACGTTCCATGGTGATGTTGAAATTTTTCTCCTTCTCAGGCTTACTTATTTTAAGTCTTCGGATGTGAGGGGACAAACTTGTTGGCCAAATAGATTGTTGCAGCTTCATAAATTTTGTTGTTGACCAAGCCATCAAATTCCTCAATCACTATCGTTAGCTGTTTTGAGAACTTGGTGAACATGTTTTTGAGTCCAAAGAAGAGATATGCATGGAGTTCCCTAGGGATGTAGTTGTGGATTATCGTTTGAACCAACATGACTGTTGCAGCAATTGAGCCAACTCTCGATAAAACCCTCTTGGCTAGGGCCATTTTCAATTCTCCTGATGAAGAGGACATGCTTCTTAAGGGCTTTTTGGCTAGTGGGTGTGTAACAACTAAATTTTTCTTCCTGATAAACGAACAATCAACACAAGAAAATAGTGTCAAGTCTTTAATATTTGATTCCAATGATGTGCGGGGATTACAATGCTTATAAAATCTTATATAGAAAGGTGTAATCCTCTAATTCTTATCATCACGACCATCAACTAATGGTCTTTGCTTGTTCTTGAGTTGATGAATTATTTGTTATTGAAATTTTAGCGCGAATATGGAGCTAGGGTTTGATCACACATATGAAGGTATAGAAACTTACGACTCACCACAAGAGATGAAGAACTTGCAAACCGCCACTAGAGTATGTAGTTCTCTCCTGTTCTTCGGATGATTTTCGATTGCAGATGACTTCTCTCCAATTCCTTGAATGTCTACCTTGAGAGGTATGTACACCCCTATTTATAGTTGTAGAAGATAGACAATTTAAGTATAGATGAACTCTCTTGCTTGATTTTGATTGGTTCATTTGAAAAGGTCACATTTAATTGGCCAAGACATGTCAGTTGGAGCATTTGTATGTGTTTGATTGGTGTTTAATATGACTATGAGTGCCACATCATTTGAATGCGTGTCATCATTTTATTTGTTCTTTTATTTGACTTGGTGCGTCATATCATTTGACACGTGGAATAGGCCTTGGGCTAATCGACCGGGCTCATTATTTAATGACCAACTCAATGGACTTGCTCACGTGAAATTGGACTTCTCTTTGAATCCATATCTTGGAAATAAATAATTTGATCTTAATTTGGGTGATATTCTTGAATTAATGAATTTATCTAAATTTAATCTAGATTTAATTCCATAAACTCGTAAGTCTACTAATGCTTCAAAATTCTACTTTAATGTTATGTGCCTATCGTGTGATAAAATAGTAACAAATATATTGATTCTCAAATTATTTTATTTTTTTCCGATCCACGAGAAGGTAAGGGGAAATAGGGAGTGGACAACAAGAGGGGGTGTACTACGAAGATCTAACCACCACGCTATAAAACTTACCTTTTAAAGTTTATGTGATACCTTCTTATCCCACAATACTTTAGCGACAAGCCTCCATTTCATCCATGTCTCCCCAATGTGATGTATGACATCAGCCTCGATGTCCCCACTATTCTCGAGTACGGACCCAAGAAGATTTGCACTCCAAATACTCCATTTTAGTCCTGCTCAACTTGAACCCTTAGAACTCTAAGTATGTCTCCGAATCTTTAACCTAGCATTAACTTTGTCACATGTCTTATCAACGAACAATATGCCGTCTGCAAACAACATACCAAGGAACCTCATCTTGAATAGACCATGTCAACTCATTCATCACCAAAGCAAATAGGAAAGGGTTAAGAATTGATCCCTGATGTAGCCCTATCTCAACTAGAAAGTTCTCAGAGTCTCCTTTGACCGTTCTAACTCGAGCCTTAGCTCCATCATTCATGTCATTTATCGCCCTAATATATACGGTCAGAACACCTTGCCTCGAAACACCTGCAGAGAACATCCCTCGCTTGGGACTTTTTCATAAGCCTTTTTAAGGTCAATGAACACCATATGAAGATTCCTCTTCTTTTTCCTATACTTCTCCATTAGTCTCTGCACAAGGTGGATATTTTCAGTAGTCGAACGCCCTAGCATGCATCCTAATTGATTCCTAGAAATGGACACCCCTATCCTCACCCTCATCTTTACCACACTCTCCCAAACCTTTATTGTGTGGCTCAGCAATTTGATACCCCAGTAATTGTTACAGTTGTGGATTGTTCTTGTACTCCACCTCCATTTGTTGAGCATTTTTGTCATCTTAAAAATAGCATTAAAGTTTTTTTGTTTTGTTTTTTTTTGAAAATGGTAACTTGAAAAATAGCATTAAATTAAAAAATACGGAAATAGTAAAATGATGAAACATTACTAATTCAACTGACTGGGGAAACCAAATGCAAAACTAATTACTTCTAGTCTTCTTCCAGAATCGTTGCCTCCATATCCTTTTATCGGGGTCATGTCCTCGATTAGTTGAATGCTTGTCACCTCCCCTAGTTCTTATTAACCTACCCTTATCTCTCCTAAGCTCTACAACGCCAATCTCTCATATATCCTCACTAGGGCGTTTGTGTATCTCCTTTTGACATATTCGAACTATCTCACAACTTGTTCGCCACAGAGGTCACTTCTACCTTGACCCAAATGTTTTCATTTCTGACCATATTTTTCCTTGTAAGCCCACAAATCTATCTGAACATCATCATTTTCGCAAGTTTCATCTTCGGACTTGGGGATAGAGGATTTCTTGACTGGCAAACACTCCACCCCATAAAATAAAGTCGGTTTTACTACTGCTCTATATCACTTACATTAAAGTATAGTGGCACCTTTTTATCACACTCCAGAAGCTAGCCTCCACTTTAACCACCCTGCACCAATGCGATGTATGACTTCCTCGTCAATCTTTCTGTTGTCTTGGATAATAGTCCCCGGGTACTTGAAACTCCCTTTCTTAGAGATGACTTGAGAATCCAACCTGACACTTGTGTTCCACGTACTCTCGGGGTGGGGGTGGGTGGGTGGGTGGGGGGACCTACCCTTGGCGAAGGGGTGTCAAGTGACTGTGACACTTGCATGTTCAAGACCTACTAGCCTTGTTAATTTTTTTTACTGTAACCATTGACACTCCTTAATGAAAATTATGGTTCCGCCATTACGTACTATGTCTTATTCTTGCTCAGTTTGAAACCTTTAGACTCTACGGTCTGTCTCCACACCTTTAGTTTGTCATTATCTTTGTTACATGTCTCGTTAATCAGTATAATGTCATCAACAATAAACATGCGCCAAGGCAGCTCACCTTGAATGTGTCGCGTCAGAACATCGATCCCTAAGTTAAACAAAAACGGGTTAAGAGTCGATCTCTGATGCAACCCCATCACCACTAGAAAGTGACCTTAGTCACCTCCCCCCAACCTCACCCCGGGTCTTTGATCCACCATACATGTCCTTAGTAACCCTAATGTACATGATTGGAACACCTCTGGTCTCCAAACATCTCCACAGAACCTCTATAACATCGTCATATGCTTTTTCAAGTTTAATGAACACCATGTCGAGGTTTCTTTCCCTATACTGCTCCACCTATCTCCTTACGATGTGGATGGCTTCCGTAGTTGATAGCACCAGCATATAACCGAATTGGTTCTCAGAATTAGAAACCCTCCTTCTCACCTGTATCTCTCTCTCTCATATATATATATATATGTATAACCTTGTGCATGCATAGACACATTATAGTAAATCTTGATTCTTGAGCGCCTAAACATAATTCCCGACTTTACCATTATTGGCTTGATATGTTTCATTTGCCAATTCATAAAGAATAATATGGAGAAAATAATGCAAGTCAACATGAACAGAGACTATTGGAAAATAAGTGGAAGAAACTTGGGGATTGCATGAAATGCTTCTCAAATTTTGTAAATGCTAACTCATTTTAGTCAAACCCCATAGGTATTTTAATTAAATTGATGAATCTGTTTGAGTTCGTATGCGTTAGAACAAAAAAAATCCTGTCTAAAATTTGTTAGGGTCATTATAGATCATTTTATGCTGGTATTTATCTTTTGTCTTGTTTGTTCAGGAGTCTTACCGAATTGACAAACTTGTGTTGTTCATACGTCATGTTGGGAAGGGCATGACTTAAAATATAATTTTCATTCTATTTATCTTTAAACTGTTCATAGATTTTGTCAGTAGTGCAAACATACCTTGTTGACAAGTCATGTTGAGTGAGGCACAATTCTAGATACAGTCTTCATTATGTCTATCTTTAAACTATTTACAAATCTTTCCGGATTGGTAAAGTTGTACAATAAGTTAAAGTTTATTAAGTTTTTTAAAATGGTAACAAAAATTAAATACTTTTACAAAAACCATTTTCTTCCTCCTATTCTTTTATTCCATTTTCTTTCTTCTTATGAAGAAAATTTAATCAACCCTTTGAGTGAATCCTCTTCTTCACTTAGGGATGACAATGGGGCGGGGCTGTTGCATGCATGGAGGGGTAGGTTATTTTTTAAGATACTATTTTGAATGAGAATAATCTCAACACAATCTAATTACTGAAGATGGTATATATAATGTTTATCATTTGCAGAATTTGCCCTGCCCCAAACTCTATTATAAGCAAAATTTACAATGCATTCACAAGTTGAATAATATAAAACTCATGGTATGCCATATTTTTCTGGGCACTGCTGATGACTCTTCCCACATTGTCACAACAGTTAATGAATATATATATATATATATATATATATATATATAT
>JAJJBR010000763.1:0-24183 GCA_022817965.1 Solanum lycopersicoides
ATCATTCGTATTAAGTGTGTTAAGCTCAATACTCTCATTAGAGTGTTCATAGAACTTGTCTCTTCATTATCTTACACCTTCATAGGTGAGTACGTGTTGATAACATTTACTTAGGCTCATTTGAGATTACTCTCATCATTTACATTAGCCTCATATCATGTTTTCACCACATTCATTATCATTAACCCCTTTGCTTTTTCATAGTTACTCACCTTTTGTTATGTGAATGTTCATTTCATCATTTCATTGTTCATCTCATCATATGCCAATGCACTTGGCCATTTAGTGTATTTACACTCATACTTAACCCTTCTAGGGTTCATCATTTCATTTCATACATCTTAGGTTCACTTACTTTTGAACGTATGTTAGACTTATGAGTCTATACACCCAAGCCATGAGGCTTCATTCGTAGTTCGTTAAGTAATTCTTACATTCCTAAGATTATGTTGTACAAGACTTATGTATCTTGTATTTATGTCAAGATCTTGAATTAGATCTAAGTAGGTGGCATTTATTCTTATACGTTTTGTTCACGTATGATTTATGTATCAATACTGAAATTTGGGCAAGGAATCCCAAGTCTTGAATCAATTGGATATCATTTACATTTTTAATTGATTTATTCTAATATTCATAACATTTTAAACTCTAAGTCAAATCACATTATTTATTTGAAGGCTTACTTTCTATTTTAAATCTTCTTGCATTGGCCGATGGTTGTGGGTTCGAGTCCCCACAACCCCATTTTTTATTTTTCATTAGCATAATATTCTCCTATTCTTTCTTAAACCAAGAGGTTGTGGGATCAAACCCCCACAGCCTCTTTTATTTTTCTCTTAATTTCGCCCAAGTAAGGAGGTTGTGGGTTCGAACCCCCACAGCCTCCTTCTTTATAATTTATTTTCGCTTAAGGGATGTGAGGTGGTGGGTTCGAACCCCCACAGCCCCATAATTATATTTTCAATATTTTACCTAAGTTAAGAACATGGACAGTGAGGTCGTGGGATCGAACCCCCACGGCCTCACTTGTTTTAACATTTAATTTCTACCCCAACATCTTTTTCTTATTTTATTTTTCCTTCTATTCTTCATGAATTCTGACCGAGGGTTGGTGGGTTCGAATCCCACTCCCCTCATTAATTTTTCTCTTATTCTAGCCCCTACTCAGAACCAGGATCGAACCCCCCAGCCCTCACCCTTTGCCGTGTCTGTTTCGCCCAAGGATGAGGTCACGGGTTCAATTCATATGCATTTTTATTTAGTCTATATTAACTTGTACAATGCTGGAAATTTTTAGTTACTTTTAACTCATAACATCAATGTTTTACTTAATTCATACATTCTTTCATAATTCCACTTCAACGTATTTTTAAGTGCATCCTTTAGAGAATTTATTGGCTATCAAATCCTTATTCAAGTCAGCCACATTTCTTAATTATGAACATCACAATCTTCATGAGTTTGGGTACGTAAATTAACAAACACAACATTAGCAATTTTAAGCCTCAAGGCCGAGACTCAACATGCCATACACATTTTGTTTTATTTTTCTTAATTCGAACACACACATGGTTGTCTTTTCATGGATTAACGTACATCCAATACATTAACATTCAGCACAAACATCACATTTAAGTCTACCAGCATTCATACCAACCTACATTCGTTGGGAGCTAATGACAGGGACATGCAACAGGGGAATCAACCTTAGTTTTTGAGCCGAATATACTGAGTCCTAGGGGTCTCTTGGGAAAGGGACCAAGAGTAAGAAGACCCATACCTTGTTTTTTGTTAAATGTCCAGAATGCTGCCCAAGAACCTCTCCAAAAATCAGTCCAAACACCCACACTCACACCTCACCCGACTAGCGTAGTAGTTCTGCTTAACGTTACCGGATTGTTTTCTCTTTGAGTTTCTATCTTTCAAGTTCTTGATGAACTTTTGCCTTTACTTTATTTTTCTTTTGCTGATTGTTTTCTCACGTTTTCAGCCAAGAAAAAGAGAGTGAAAGAGAGAGAGAATCGTGCAAGAGAGAGTGGGGGGAAATGGGAGATAGAAGTCTAGTATAAGTAGGACTTTGTGGGTATGAATTAGTCAACTTATAATTAATCAAAATTAATAAAAATCTGATTTCTTTTTCCTAAATCAGCTATATTAATTATTTATTAAAACTAAGTTAACACATTAAAATAAAAGCAAGTTAAATCTTGCTTCTAGTGGGGTTCGAACCCGGGTGACCCTATTTTGCGAAAATGGGTCACTTCGGGTTGCCCCACCCGAATTTCTTTATTTTTTTAACTTAATTAATTAAATAATTAATTACTCAGGGTAATTACAATATTACCCTTGGCCTGGAAAAGACCATTTTACCCTTGGACCCTCAAAACTTAAATTTCTTCTTTTGAGTCCGGTAAAAACTCTTTCGATTAAATCTTCGTTTTCGTGAGCCTCACATGGTTGGTTCCAACCTTTCCAAGCTCAATTAACTCCCCAAGTTAGTTGGCTTGGTCGTAGTAAGGGTTCTGAGGTCTGGTTCTACGCGTATCAATACGTGTGGACCTTGGTCTAATCGCAAGCATTCTTGAAAACCTAAGTCTTGATCCTATTCATTTTTAGGGTTGTTACATTATCCCCCCTTAGGAACATTCGTCCCCGAATGACACTACTACTTCATGTTGTAATGCCAGTCAGGTCGTAATAAAAGCACTATACACAGTCAATCAATAGCAACAAATACGGGAGGTAAGGAAGCATAGGTTTAAGAGTATAAAGTCTAACCTCAAGAGCTGAACAGGTGAGGGTAGCGGGCCCTCATGTCGGCCTCAGCTTCCCACGTAGCACCCTCAACAAGATGATTTCTCCACAATACTTTCACTGTGGCAATCTCCTTGTTCCTCAGCCGCTTGACCTGTCTGTCTAAGATCTCAACCGGTACCTCCTCATAAGACAAGTCTTCATCAACCCCCAAACCTTCAACAGGTAAGATTGATGCTGGATCACCTAGGCACTTCTTCAACATAGATACATGAAAGACTGGATGGACAGAAGCTAACTCTGCGGGCAATGCCAACTCATAGGCCACCTCACCCACACGCTGTAGGATCTCATATGGCCCAACATATCTCGGACTCAGCTTCCCTTTCCTACCAAATCTCATCACCCCTTTCATAGGTGATATTTTTAAGTAAACCTGGTCACCAACATCAAACTCTAAGGGTCGCTTTCTGTTATCAGCATATGACTTCTGCCGACTGTACGCAGTAGCAACCTGTCCCTAATCATTCTGACCTTCTCTAAGGCCTCATGAATGATCTCCGGCCCCAAAATGGATGACTCTCCAACCTCGAACCACCCAACTGGAGATCTACACCTCCTACCATACAATGCCTCAAACGGTGCCATCCCAATGCTGGAGTGATAGCTATTATTATATGAGAACTCTATCAAAGGCAGATGGTCATCCCAGTTACCTCTGAAGTCAATCACACACGCCCTCAACATATCCTCCAATGTCTGAATGGTGCGCTCTGCCTGCCCATCTGTCTGAGGGTGAAAGGCAGTGCTAAGCTTCACCTGCGTGCCCAAGCTCTTCTGGAAAGATCTCCAGAAATGAGAAGTAAACTGAGCTCCTCTGTCTGAAATAATAGACAAGGGAATCCCATGCCATCTCACAATCTCATCAATGTAGAGCCTCGCATAATCCTCGGCTCTGTAAGTAGACTTCACAGGGATAAAGTGGGCAGACTTAGTCAATCTGTCCACAATAACCCATATAGAGTCATGCTGCCTCCTAGTCCTCGGAAGCCCAACCACGAAGTCCATATTAATGGCCTCCCATTTCCAAGTCGGAACCTCAATAATCTGCGTCAGACCACCAGGCTTAAGATGCTCTGCCTTAACCTGCTGACAATTAGGACACTTGGCCACATATTCTGCAATGTCCTTCTTCATGCCATCCCACCAATAAATCTGCTTGAGATCATGATACATCTTGGTGGAACCTGGATGTATAGAATATCTGGAACCATGGGCCTCTGCAACAATCCTGGTCCGCAAATCATCCACATCTGGCACACACAGCCTGTCCTGATACTAAGTATGCCATCACCTCCCAAAGCGAAAGACTCATTCATCTTCATCAGCACTGAGTCCTTCAGCTCCATCAACACGGGATCTAGATGCTGACCCTGCTTGACTTCAACTACCAAGGATGATTCAGAACTAGGATGAACTGAAACATCCCCACTAGTGGAGTCAACCAAACGCACACCCAGTCTGGCCAGTCTGTGTACATCTTTTACCAGCTCCTTCTTCTCATCCTCAACGTGAGCTGTACTTCCCATGCTCATCCTGCTCAAAGCATCAGCTACAACATTAGCCTTACCTGGATGATAGTGCACATTCATGTCATAATCCTTCAACAGCTCCAACCATCTCCGCTGACGTAGATTCAACTCCCTCTGTGTGAACACGTACTGGAGACTTTTATGGTCTGTGAACACATCTACATGCACTCCATACAGATAATGCCTCCACAGCTTCAGTGCAAATACCACAGCTGCCAACTCCAGGTCATGAGTGGGATAATTCTTCTCATGAACCTTGAGTTGTCTAGATGCATAGGCTATCACCTTGCCAACCTGCATAAGAACACAACCCAAACCAACCCTAGATGCATCACAATAAACAGTGTAGTTCTCACCACACTTAGGCAAGTAAGCACCGGGGCTGAAGTGAGTCTGTCCTTGAGCTCCTGGAAACTCTTCTCACAAGTCTCCGTCCATTCGAACTTGGCTTTCTTCTTAGTCAAAGCTGTCAATGGGGCAGCAATGGAAGAAAAGCCCTCCACAAACCTGCGATAGTAACCAGCCAATCCCAAAAAGCTACGGATGTCAGTAGGAGTAAGAGGTTTTGGCCAGTTCTTCACAGCCTCAGTCTTCCTGGGATCCACCTCCACGCCCTGATCGGACACAACATGACCCAGGAAGGTCACTGATCTCAGCCAGAATTCACATTTGCTGAATTTGGCATACAACTGATGCTGTCTAAGTACCTGCAAGGTTAGTCTCAAATGTTGTTCATGCTCTTCCTTGGTCTTAGAGTAGATGAGAATGTCATCAATGAATACTATGACGAAAGAGTCAAGGTATTCACGGAAGACCCTGTTCATGAGGTCCATAAATGCAGCAGGTGCATTCGTGAGACCAAATGACATGACTAAAAACTCATAGTGACCATAGCGGGTACGAAAGGCTGTCTTTGGGATATCTCCATCCCTAACCCTAAGCTGATGATACCCTGAACGAAGATCAATCTTAGAGAAGAAACTAGACCCTTGGAGTTGATCAAACAGATCATCTATTCTGGGGAGTGGATACTTATTCTTTATAGTGACTTTGTTGAGCTGCCGATAATCGATACACATTCTAAGGGTTCCATCTTCTTCTTTACAAACAACACTGGAGCGCCCCAAGGGGATATGCTCGGTTGAATGAAACCCTTGTCAGTGAGATCTTTTAACTGCAGCTTCAACTCTTTGAGTTCAGCTGGAGCCATTCTGTAAGGAGGAATTGAGATTGGTTTAGTATCGGGTTCTAAATCGATACCAAAGTCAATCTCTCGAAGGGGAGGGACTCCAGGTAAATCATCAGGAAACACATCTAAGAACTCATTCACTACAGGTACTGAGTCTATGGAAGGAATGTCATGATCTAAATCATTAACACTCACAAGATGACACAATAACCCCTTGGACATCATTTTATTGGCCTTAAGGTTAGAAATCAAGGGGTTAGGACGACTCGAATTGTACCCCTCCCAGACTAACTCTTCTTCATTAGGAAAGCGAAATCTCACCACTCTACTACGACAGTCCAAGCAAGCATAACAACTGTGAAGCCAATCCATGCCAAGAATAACATCAAAATCATGCATGGGTAACTCAACCAGGTTTGCACACATAGTTTTACCACTCACAACTATTGGGCAATCTTGTATACTCTATCAGTTCTTACATTCTCTCCTAAAGGTGTACTAACCACTATAGGATCATGTAGAACTTCAGGCAATACCTCAAAAGTAAGAGCAAGCAGAGGAGTTACAAAGGAAAGTGTAGACCCTGGATCAAGTAAAGCATAAACAGAAGTTGAGAACTTGCAGCATACCTGTGACCACATCAGCGGACTTCTCCTGCTCCTCTCTGCCCTTCAGGGCATAGAACCTGTTCCTCTTAGGAGGCTCGGCTGCTGCTGCACCCTGTGGATTAGGCCTAGGCTGAGTATTACCTCCAGCCTGACCTCTGTTCTGTGGACAGTCTCTGACCATGTGTCCACTCTTACCACAACCGAAGCAGGCATTAGTGCCCTGTCTGCACTCTCCACTGTGAGCTCGGCCACACTTAGCACAATTCTTCTTAGTACGCTGCATCTCACCTCCATTTCCCTTCTTGGGCTCAGGTCTGCCTCCTTTAGGTGTAGCACTCCTCTGAGGATTAGAATTCCCAGAACTCTGTTGCCCCTTTTTGAACCTTGGCTGCTCACGGACGCCAAAGTTATTCCTGTGGCCTCCATGACTGGGTCCTGCCTGATCTTGAGGCCTGGCCTCCTAGCATCACGAACACCTCTCTTTCTGCGGCTGTCCTCTACCTGCTGGACATGCACCATCAACCTGGAAAGATCCATATTATCATGGAGCATAGCAGATCGACACTCCTCCTCCAGGTCTCCATTGATTCCTGTGAGGAACCTGCTCATCTCATCCCTGCTGTTAGAAACCAGGGAAGTAGCATACCTGGGGATTTCAACAAGGTTCAGTATTATCTTATTCTTGCTATTAAATACTTAGGGAAAAACAACATACCTTGACAGCTTAACAAACTTCAGGGAATACTCCCTGACTGTCATAGAGCCTTGTTTGAGGTTGATAAATTCCTCAACCTTGGCCTCCCTCATCTCCCTGGGAAAGAATCTCTCGAGAAATGCTGTCTTGAACAGCTCCCATGTGACTGGCACTCCACCTAAGACACGACTATCTTGCCACATCTTGCACCAAGTCTGTGCAACATCCTTGAGCTGATAGGAAGCCAGCTCAGCCTTCTCAATATCAGTGGCCCCCATAGCCACCAGGATCTTATGAATCTCATCTACAAACTCTTGAGGATACTCCGATGCCTTAACCCCTGTGAAAATGGGAGGATTCATCCTCGTGAAATCCCTCAGTCTGTCAGCCATGCTACGGACCGGTGGGTTCTCCCTCTGAACATCCTGTTTGTTGACCTGGGCAGTCATAGCCTGGGCCTGCATGGTAATGGCCTGTGCCATTTGGGCCAAAGATGCCCGCACCTCAGCATCAGTCAACCCAGCTGGGTTAACTGGTATGGCCACTCCTTCAGCTGGAGCCTGGGGTAGATCCTGATTACCCCCAGCAGCTGCTCCTCCTCTCCTCTGACCAAATCCTCTCCTAGTGTTCATTCTCTGGAAAAAAAAAGGATTGATGTTAGACACGCTCATAACACCAAGAATTCAGACATTTAGAAAAGCACGATAAGATCAGAAGAAGGGAAACATTCCTACGCATCATGCAGTCTCTAATCCAGGATAGTGGTGCACTTCACTACCATGACTTAGAAACTACTCAATGTTGTTGATGTGAACTTATTATTTTCGTAATTTAACCTAGTCTGAATAAAATAAGAAAGAAAAGCTAGTGGAACATGCTCCACTAGCTCAACTCCTAAACTAAGCTAGAACATAAATAGTAGCATCCTCGAAAGCATGAGGACCTACCAAAAACCGGATGAATGCTGGACGTCCGGATAACTGCAGCGATGATCCTGTAGCTCTATCGTCCACCTGTACCTGCACCTAAAATAGTAGAGTTTGTATAGGGTTAGTACACACTTGTACTAAGTATGGGCATATGCAAGCACACACCAAGGACATGCATGAGAAAGAATAGCTCTTTCCTAACAACATGATTTTTGGAAGTCAAGTCAGTGGACTTGCCAAATTGAGATTAGGAAAGTTTCCAAATTTGGATTAGGAAAGTAAGTGAGCTTTCCAAATTTGGATTAGGAAAGTGATACCATGGGAATAACATACATCATCATACTTTTCACATTTGCACACATCACATAACATTTACACATAGCACATATCATATAGCATACAGTACGTTTTTCATGTAGCACATAACTTCTTTATATCATTTATTCATATGCCATGAGACCTTGGAATCATGGACTTGACATTAAGACATCCCAGAAATGAAGGCTCAACATATGGGACCTCAACTAGGGAGTCTTCATTAGCAAACACAGAGTCTGCTTCATTCATTCATACGTACTTCATTTCATTTCGTTCATAGTCCAGTGTAACCACCGGTTATACCTAGGATGTAGTTTAAGACTTTCATTAGGTTAGTTGTGCAATGACCAAGAATGACCTAATGTCATTACTTGAATCTAACTCACCTCTTGATTATCCTATCCTAACACCTTTGGTATCATTCATTTCATTATGTGCATCATTTGAGGCTGGCCTCATTCATTCATTGGGAACTTTAACTTTAACCGACATAGATCATGTGAGCTTCATGAAATCCAGTGTCTCCCCACACCGAAAAGAGGTGGAATCACCGGCCAAAGTGATCCAATAACATGCTAGCGTATATGGGAATTTAACCCCGCCAGATCCCTATATTGGCAGTATAGATTCGAAGACTAGGAGATGTATGGAGACCCATACCCGGCAAGCCGGACAGTCTCATCTCATGAGAGTTACGTGAACCTTCGCCCTTCCCGAAAGAAGGCATCACCGCTCATAGCTAGTCTATCGGTGCTCAGTATAAAGTTCCATTTCATTCATCTCATACGTCATGTAAGCTAACTTCTAGTATGAGGACATCATAGCTCATTAGATGATTTCTCATCTCATCATTCGTATTAAGTGTGTTAAGCTCAATACTCTCATTAGAGTGTTCATAGAGACTTGTCTCTTCATTATCTTACACCCTCATAGGTGAGTACGTGTTGGTAACATTTACTTAGGCTCATTTGAGATTACTCTCATCATTTACATTAGCCTCATATCATGTTGTCACCACATTCATTATCATTAACCCCTTTGCTTTTTCATAGTTACTCATCTTTTATTATGTGAATGTTAATTTCATCATTTCATTGTTCATCTCATCATATGCCAATGCACTTGGCCATTTAGTGTATTTACACTCATACTTAACCCTTCTAGGGTTCATCATTTCATTTCATACATCTTAGGTTCACTTACTTTTGAACGTATGTTAGACTTATGAGTCTATACACACAAGCCATGAGGCTTCATTCGTAGTTCGTTAAGTAATTCTTACATTCCTAAGATTATGTTGTACAAGACTTATGTATCTTTTATTTATGTCAAGATCTTGAATTAGATCTAAGTAGGTGGCATTTATTCTTATACGTTTTGTTCACGTATGATTTATGTATCAATACTGAAATTTGGGCAAGGAATCCCAAGTCTTGAATCAATTGGATATCATTTACATTTTTAATTGATTTTATTCTAATATTCATAACATTTTAAACTATAAGTCAAATCACAATATTTAATTTGAAGGCTTACTTTTCTATTTTAAATCTCTCTTGCATTGGCCGATGGGTTGTGGGTTCGAGTCCCCACAACCCTACTTTTTTATTTTTCATTAGCATAATATTCTCCTATTCTTTCTTAAACCAAGAGGTTGTGGGATCAAACCCCACAGCCTCTTTTATTTTTCTCTTAATTTTTCCCAAGTAAGGAGGTTGTGGGTTCGAACCCCCACAGCCTCCTTCTTTATAATTTATTTTCGCTTAAGGGCTGTGAGGTGGTGGGTTCGAACCCCCACAGCCCCATAATTATATTTTCAATATTTTCCCTAAGTTAGGAACATGGACAGTGAGGTCGTGGGATCGAACCCCCACGGCCTCACTTGTTTTAATATTTAATTTCGCGGGCAGTAGCTAAGGGGTTCGAATCACCTTAGCCCCAACATCTTTTTCTTATTTTATTTTTCCTTCTACTCTTCATGAATTCTGACCGAGGGGTGGTGGGTTCGAATCCCACTCCCCTCATTAATTTTTCTCTTATTCTAGCCCTTGCTCAGAACCAGGATCGAACCCCCCAGCCCTCACCCTTTGCCGTGTCTGTTTCGCCCAAGGATGAGGTCACGGGTTCAATTCCTAGTGGCCTCATTCTTTTATTTCTTTAATAAATTTTCCAGATTCATATGCATTTTTATTTAGTCTATATTAACTTGTACAATGCTGGAAATTTTTAGTTACTTTTAACTCATAACATCAATGTTTTACTTAATTCATACATTCTTTCATAATTCCACTTCAACGTATTTTTAAGTGCATCCTTTAGAGAATTTATTGGCTATCAAATCCTTATTCAAGTCAGCCACATTTCTTAATTATGAATATCACAATCTTCATGAGTTTGGGTACGTAAATTAACAAACACAACATTAGCAATTTTAAGCCTCAAGGCCGAGACTCAACATGCCATACACATTTTGTTTTATTTTTCTTAATTCGAACACACACATGGTTGTCTTTTCATGAATTAACGTACATCCAATACATTAACATTCAGCACAAACATCACATTTAAGTCTACCAGCATTCATACCAACCTACATTCGTTGGGAGCTAATGACAGGGACATGCAACAGGGGAATCAACCTTAGTTTTTGAGCCGAATATACTGAGTCCTAGGGGTCTATTGGGAAAGGGACCAAGAGTAAGAAGACCCATACCTTGTTTTATTGTTAAATGTCCAGAATGCTGCCCAAGAACCTCTCCAAAAATCAGTCCAAACACCCACACTCACACCTCACCCGACTAGCGTAGTAGTTCTGCTTAACGTTACCAGATTGTTTTCTCTTTGAGTTTCTATCTTTCAAGTTCTTGATGAACTTTTGACTTTACTTTATTTTTCTTTTGATGATTGTTTTCTCACGTTTTCAGCCATGAAAAAGAGAGTGAAAGATAGAGAGAATCGTGCAAGAGAGAGTGGGGGGAAATGGGAGATCGAAGTCTAGTATAAGTAGGACTTTGTGGGTATGAATTAGTCAACTTATTAATTAATCAAAATTAATAAAAATCTGATTTCTTTTTCCTAAATCAGCTATTATTAATTATTTATTAAAAACTAAGTTAACACATTAAAATAAAAGCAAGTTAAATCTTGCTTCTAGTGGGGTTCGAACCCGGGTGACCCTATTTTGCGAAAATGGGTCACTTCGGGTTGCCCCACCCGAATTTCTTTATTTTTTTAACTTAATTAATAAAATAATTAATTACTCAGGGTAATAACAATATTACCCTTGGCCTGGAAAAGACCATTTTACCCTTGGACCCTCAAAACTTAAAATTTCTTCTTTTGAGTCCGGTAAAAACTCTTTCGATTAAATCTTCGTTTTCGTGAGCCTCACATGGTTGGTTCCAACCTTTCCAAGCTCAATTAACTCCCCAAGTTAGTTGGCTTGGTCGTAGTAAGGGTTCTGAGGTCTGGTTCTACGCGTATCAATATGTGTGGACCTTGGTCTAATCGCAAGCATTCTTGAAACACCTAAGTCTTGATCCTATTCATTTTTAGGGTTGTTACACTAAATCCCTACAAATATTATGAGTAAGAATGGAGGGAGTTATACCTGATGTGCCTGCTGTCTGCTTCCTGTTTTCAGTGGTTTCCTTGTGTTGTGGTGAACGTGCTCTCCAAGCTGTTTTGGGGTTGGATTGCTCCAAGTTCTTTGATTGTTTTCTCCGTTGTGTCTGCCACTGCTCCTCTCTTTCTGATAATTCTTGGTCATGATTTCTTTGAGCCTGATTTATTGTCTCTTATTGTTTTCCAGTATGTTGATTTTCTTTTTGATTTTGCTTTAAATTTTTTTCTATTCCATCTCCTTTTGACTTATTTTTTTTCCAGAATCCATTTATTTCCTCCTGTTAATATCTTCGTCTCTTCTTTTGATAGTACAATCATAATCCATATGCCCTTGATGTTTACAATACATACAGTAGTCGGGATACCTTCATATTGTACCTTTAGCCATCTCCCTTTGTTGGGGTTGGAATTCTTAAAACCCAACCAAACATGTTCTAACCTTTCCTTAGTGAGATCAACTAGAACTTTCACCCTAGTTGTGCTACCTCTATTCCTTTGGGAAGTTGGGGAATCAAGATATAAAAGCTTCCCGACTGATTCCAAGATAGTTGTCAACAAAACTTTATTATAACAATGCCATGGTAGACCTGGCACAGTAACCCAAATAGGAACAATAAGAGTTTCTTCTTTCGGGGTAAAATCAGGGGTCCAAGCTTGAATTCTCATTAACTGCCCTTCAATAGTTGATGTACCGTAGTTTTACGGTACTTTTAATGCTTTTTCCTTAAGTTTAGTGTGTGTACAAAGCCTTTTTGTATTGATTTTTGATGTAGGTTTCTCTTTATTTGCAGGAAATCTGTCCAAAGGAGAACGCGGAGGTTTTGAGCAGGAATTGCAGAAGTGACCACCTACGGAGCTCACGACGGTCCGTCGAGACTGTGACGGTCAGTAGGTGGCACCGTAGTGAGAAGAGAGTAGCTGCTGAAGGAAGATGGGGAAGTCTGACTAAGTGTGGGACTACGGAAGCCTCACGACGGACCGTCATAGCAACGACGGTCCGTCCTGCTTGTTCGTCGTGATTGTCAGAGAGTAGTCCCAGTACCCAATTCCAAGAAGTTTCTAAGTATTGTGGAACGAAACCCCTCAACGGACCGTCGTGCTTGAAACGGTCCGTCAGACCTGTTTGTCGAGGGTAACAGAGTTGATGAAGGAAGCAGCAGATATTAGAGTCCAAGTATGGAGCGACGGAGGCCACGACAGTCCGTTGTGGCCACGACGGTCCGTCACATGGGCCGTCATCTCAGACGCGTTTTGGACAGATTTTCCTTAATTAGATTCCTTCTTTTGTTAGGTTTTATTCTATTATAAATAGTCCAAAAAACCTCATTTTTGAGGTTAGACTTTTGGATATTTTTTAGTTCTCTTGTTTATGTATTGAACTATTGATTTTGGTATTTGATCATACTTTTCCGGAATTGCTTGTTAGTGTTTTTGTGAATTATTCAACTGAATTTCTGGATTTTCTTCCTTCTCATTAAAGTAAGTGCATGAATTCTTATATTATTAATATGAATTGTGTGATTATGACCATGGGTAACTAAACTCCATAACTAGGGTTGTGGGAACCATGGGTAAATAACAAGGTAAAATCTAGCTAAAATAACAATTCTAGAATAGTGTGTTGCATGTATTAATAATTCTTTCGTTTAGAAGTCTTTTTAACGGATGACCAACGTTAGAACTCGCCTTAATGCTACTTGCCGGACCAAGGAGGTAGATAATAGGAAAAAATTATCAATGTAGATTTAGTGTATACTATCTAATAGGCTAGTGTTGATTGGTAAGAAGTAACAACTTAGTCAAATATCGATTACGATGCTTAATATGAGGTAAATATACGATTTAGTAAAGCAACACACGTAGCCGGACCAAGGTGCGGAGTGAAATTCTCTAGATGCCGGACCAAGGATTTAGAGATACCAACTTATCACTTTACATGCAAGATATTAGGAAAGAATTGTTATAGTTAGAATTACCGAGTTAGGAGCTTGTGGGGAACACTTAAGCCCTAGTTATTCTCATCACTTGATTAAACTCCAATACTTGAACCGGCTAGTTGATTACTTTAATTTACTTAATTACGTTTATTAATCAAAACCCCCCTTTAGTTATTTGTTTTTTCGGAAAATAATTGACTAAATAGAAGTAATAATAGAATAACGTTAAGTCTAAACCATTTTCCTCGTGGGATCGACCCCAACCTCATTAGTTGGGTTCTTTACTTGATACGACCGCTTTACTTCTTATTTGAGAAGTAAGTTTGAGCGTATCAAATTTTGGCGCCGCTATCGGGGAAAGTGGCTTTTAGATTAACTTAAAACTTATTACTAAAGTTTAGTAAATATTTTCCTAATTTTACTTTTTCTGTTGTTTTTGTCTCTTGCAGGTCTAAATTCCGTGTATGCCAATTACGCGGAGTAGAAGAGAACCTTTGTTTCCATACGACCACGAATTAGAGCGTACACTATGAAATATGAATCGAAACTTGGGTATTCACGACGATGATCCCAATCAGGACATTCCAGCTCCAGTTGATGCTCATGGTCGGTTATTACCTGAAAATTGTGGTGAAGATGAACAAAGGGGACAACACCCCGCTCCACGCCCTCAAGAGTACTATAGGGGTTATGATAACATCGCAGACTCTGATGTGCCACTTGTCTTTCCCCCTCTACCACACGGCCACACTTTTTGGTAACCAGTAGTCTGATGCAAATGCTCACTGCCAGAGGTTTGTTTTCAGGGCTACCTTCTGAGGATCCACATGCCCACATCGCTAAGGTACGGGCAGTGTGCAAAAGTTGTGTAGGGAGGCCCGATTTGAATATGGATGTAATAGGGCTAAGAGTATTTCCTCTTTGACTGACGGGAGAGGCTGCTATCTTGTTTACTGAACTCCCTTATAACTCAATCTTCACTTGGAATCAACTGAGGGATGCTTTCTTAGCACGTTACTACCCGGTCTCTAAGAAACTAAACCACAAAGACATAGTGAACAACTTTGTAGCACTACCGGGAGAGTCAGTTAGTAGTTCTTGGGATATGTTCACTTCATTCTTGAGAAGTGTCCCCAATCACCGCATTGATGATGAGTCATTGAAAGAATACTTCTATCGAGGACAGGATGATAATAATAAAGCGGTGTTGGATACAATAGCGGGTGGTTCTTATTGGGAGTGTCCTTATGCCGAGATTGCTGAAAAGTTAGAGAAAATCTCCCGAAATAATAAAGCTTGGAGTACTAAGAAGTTAGATCTTGGAAGAAACACCTTCGCAGTACAATCCTCACACAATCCAGCCACAGACGAGATTCATGAAGAGATGGCTCAGATGAGAACTGAGCTTGGGTTGGTATTAAAACATGTCACTGGGGGTGCAGAAAAGGTAAATGCAGTGAACTACTTTTCTAAACCACCACTGCCAAATGATGAATATTATTATGAGGAGGATTCCTATGCAGTGAATGAGCAGACGGGGGGTTTCCGAATGAACGCCCAAGGCTCCAATCAGGAGAATTGGTGCCATGGTCAAGGAAACCAAGTTCGGAACTATGGTAATTATAACCGCTAGGGTCATTATGTCCAAGATAGGAATTACAACCACGACAACAACTTCAACCGGGGTAACTATGGTAATAGAAATGATAAGAGTGGGCCCTATGTTCCTCCTCAAAATCTTGAAGTTGCTCCTAGGGATGGTGGAGGTAGTATGGCGCGAGTTGAGTATATGTTGCACAAAATGATGAGGAGGTTCGATGCTAGTGATGAACACACTAAAGAGTTAAGGAGTGACTTAGCGAGTATTGGCAGAAAGTTGATACACATGCAATCTCGATTAAGCAGCTTGAGTTGAAAATAGCCCAATTATCTGCAACAGTGAACACACGGCAAACGGGCACTCTCCCTAGCAACACTGTCCAAAACCCGAAAAATGATGGACACTGTATGGCAATCACTACTCGGGGTGGTAAGCAGACCATTGACCCACCTATGTCGTCTGATGTAGAAAAGGTGATAAGAGATGATGATAAGGTGGTGGAGGTTAGTGGTGAGTTAGAAGACAACACGGGTAAAGATGTTGAAGTACCCAAAAAGGTGACTCCCATGCCTAGACCACCACCTCCCTTCCCACAAAGACTAGTAAAAAATACCGAGGATGGTAAATACCGGCGTTTTATAACGATGTTGAAACAGCTTTCCATCAATGTTCCTTTGGAAGAAGCTCTTGAACAAATGCTCGGTTATGCCAAGTTATTGAAAGATCTGGTTACGAAGAAAAGATCGGTCACTTTTGAGGATGATGATAGAATGCAGTACTGTAGTGCTATTGCTACAAGATCTCTTGTGCAAAAGAAAGAAGATCCGGGTGATTTCACTATTCCTTGTACAATATGGTTATTACATTTTGCGAAAGCATTATGTGATCTTGGGGCAAGCATAAATCTCATGCCCCTCTCGATTTACAAGAAGTTGGGTTTGGGTGACCCAAAGCCCACTGCGATGCGGCTACTGATGGCCGATCGAACAGTAAAAAGGCCTATTGGGATACTCCACGATGTGCTAGTAAAAGTGGAGTCGTTCATATTTCTGGCCGATTTTGTTATTCTTGATTGTGAGGTCGATTTTGAGGTGCCTATTATTCTTGGGAGGCCATTCCTTGCTACGGGTAGAGCCTTGGTTGATATGGAAAAAGGGAAGATGAAATTTCGGTTGAACAATGAAGAAGTGACCTTCAACATTTGTAGGTCCATGAGGGAGAGTGGTGAGCTCCAATCGGTGTCTGCCATATCCTACAAAGTTGAAAAGTCATCTGAGGTACAAATTGAAGAACGTCTGGGTGTTGAAGCACTAGCGGCAGTGATTATGAATTTTGATAGCGATTGCATTGAAGAGTATGGGTCATTGGTCGCGGCACTTGATCGAGGTGATGTTCGGTTTAAACCGAAGAAATATGTGTTAGACATGAAGAATTGCGAGTCTCTACACGCGAAACCATTTATAGAGGAGGCTCCAAGGTTAGAACTAAAAGCTCTCCCACCTCATATGAGGTATGAATTCTTAGGAAATGGTGACACTTTGCCGGTAATCATTGCATCAGATCTGAATGTACAACAAGTTGAGAGTTTGGTGAAAGTGTAAAAAAGATTCAAAAGAGCTATTGGGTGGACTATTGCGGATATTATTGGGATCCCTTCCGGTATTTGTTCTCATAAAATCCAACTCATGCCCGATCATAAGCCGAGTATTGAGCACCAGAGACGCTTAAATCCACCTATGGAAGAGGTAGTGAAGAAGGAAATTATTAAGTGGTTGGATGCCGGCGTAATATATCCGATCGCTGATAGCAGTTGGGTATGCCCTGTTCAGTGTGTACCTAAAAAAGGGTGAATGACTGTGGTCCCCAATGAAAAAAATGAACTTGTTCCAATGAGACCGGTGACTGGATGGAGGGTGTGTATGGATTACCAGAAATTAAATGCATGGACCGAAAAAGACCATTTTCCTATACCCTTCATGGATCAGATGTTAGATAGACTTGCCGAAAAAGGGTGGTACTGTTTTCTTGATGGTTATTCGGGGTATAATCAGATTTCTATTGCACCAGAAGATCAAGAGAAAACCACCTTTACTTGTCCATATGGGACCTTTGCTTAAAGAAATGCCGTTTGGGTTGTGCAATGCACCCGCCACATTTCAGAGATGTATGATGTCGATATTCTCCGATATGGTGGAGGATACTATTGAGGTGTTCATGGGTGATTTTTCTATGGTTGGTGACTTATTCGAGCGGTGTTTGAGTCATTTATCTGAGGTTCTTAAGAGGTGTGAAGACTGCAATTTAGTACTAAATTGGGAAAAATGCCACTTCATGGTGAAAAAGGTATTGTATTGGGTCATCGCATTTCAGAGAAGGGTATAGAGGTTGATCGAGCTAAAGTCGAGGTAATAGAGAGACTTCCCCCACCTATCTCTGTAAAAGGTGTGAGAAGCTTTCTTGGGCATGCAGGTTTTTACCGGAGGTTCATCAAGGATTTTTCAAAAATTGCGCATCCATTGTGCAAATTGCTGGAGAAAGAGTGTAAATTTTATTTTGATGAATCCTGTCTTAAGGCATTCGGCGAGTTAAAAGAAAAGTTGGTGTCTGCACCTATCATTATTTTTCCGGATTGGAGCAGTACATTTGAGGTGATGTGCGATGCTAGTGGGGTTGCTCTTGGTTTGGTATTGGGACGAAGAAGGGACAAAATTATTCATCCCATTTACTATGCTAGTAAAGCCCTCAATGAAGCCCAAAAGAACTACACAGTGACTGAGCAAGAGCTCCTTGCAGTAGTCTTTGCTTTTGAGAAATTTCGCTCCTATTTGCTAGGCACTAGAGTTATAGTGCATACTGATCATTCTGCTTTGAGATATTTGATGGAAAAGAAGGATGCGAAACCGAGGTTGATTCGTTGGGTATTACTATTGTAAGAATTTGACTTTGAGGTAAGAGATAGAAAATAAACCGAGAATCAAGTTGCTGATCACTTGTCCCGATTAGAAGATGAAGCAATGAGAGAGTTGGGGGATAAGATTGATATTGATGATACTTTCCCTGATGAGCATGTATTGGCTGCCTCTCAAGACTTGATTCCATGGTTCGCAGATTCTGCGAATTATCTGGCTAGCGATATTGTTCCACCGGACTTGTCCTTTCATCAAAGGAAAAAGTTCATGTACGATGTGAAGAAGTTCTTTTGTGATGAACCATACTTATATAGGAGTTGTGCCGATGGGCTTATTCGGCGTTGTGTGCCAGAAGTTGAGATGTTGAGTGTTTTGGAGGCATGCCATTCTTCACCCGTTGGTGGACATCATAGTGGTATCCGGACCGCTCATAAGATTTTACAATGTGTCTACTATTGGCCAACTATTCATCAAGATGCTCATGAGTTTGCCAAAGCATGTGATAGATGCCAAAGAGATGGCGGCCTTTCAAGAAAGCAAGAGCTCCCTTTAAATCCTATTCTTGTGATTGAGTTATTTGATGTTTGGGGTATTGACTTTATGAGCCCTTTTGTGAGTTCTCATGGGATGAAGTACATTCTAGTAGCGGTTGATTATGTGTCTAAATGGGTGGAAGCTATCGCACTCGCAAATAATGAAGGGAAGAGTGTCACTGCATTCTTGAAAAACATATATTTTCTCGATTTGGTACCCCAAGGGCTATTATTAGTGATGGGGATCCCACTTTTCCAACATATTGTTTAAGGGATTATTGGATAAATATGGGGTTCGCCATAATGTGGCCACTCCTTACCATCCTAAAACTAGTGGGCAAGTTGAGGTGTCAAATAGGGAGATCAAGCAGATTTTGTCAAAAACGGTGAACGCTAGTAGAACGAATTGGTCAAGGAGGCTTGATTGTGCTCTTTGGGCCTACCGGACAGCATATAAGACTCCCATAGGTATGTCCCCATACCAACTTGTAAATGGGAAGGCTTGTCACCTCCCGGTTGAATTAGAGCATAAAGCCATGTGGGCAATGAAGAAATTTAAAATGGATTGGAATGAAGCTGCAGAACAGAGGTTAAGTGGGTTGAATGAACTCGATGAATTTTGCCTAAAAGCTTATGAAAGTTCAGTCCTCTACAAAGAAAAGATGAAGAAGTACCATGACCAAAAGATTGAGAAACACAATTTTATGGTTGGGGATTTGGTGCTTTTATTCAATTCTAGGTTGCGCTTGTTTCCGGGCAAACTCAAGTCCAAATGGACTGGCCCTTACTTGATCACCCAACTATTCCCTCACGGAGCACTTGAGTTGGACAACAAGGAGGGTGTGCGATTTAAGGTGAACGGACAACGAATCCAAATCTATCTGGGGCACGCTGAATCGGCGAAGGAAGTGATCAAGGCATACCATCTTGATGAAGTCTGAGTAATCGAGTGTCCTCCGTCGTGCAGCGATGTTAAATCAAGCGCTGGTTGGGAGGCAACCCAATATGTATCCTCTAAGCCAACTATAGTTTTTTGTATGACTTTCTAGTAATAGTCGCATTTTCTTTGTTTTTTGTTTTGTTAGAAGTGTTGGCTAGAGCGTAGTTTAGAGTCCGTGTCCACTAAGTGTCCAGTCAAATACATAAAGAATAGCTTAATGGGTGTTAAATTTGCAGGTAGCACATCACCAGAAAAATTTGCAGAAAATTGTTCTGAAACACTCATTGACGGATCCAATGACGGACCATCACTCCTGCGATGGACCGTCGCAGGATTCCGTCGTGCCGGTAAGTTTGTCTATTTATTTTAAATTAGGGCACCCATGACGGAACCCACGACGGACTGTCACACCTGTGACGGACCATCGACGGGGACTCGTCGCATCAATACCCATCAACCCGACCCGACCCGAGCGGCGAATATTAAAAGTTTTTAAACCTTTTAACCTCCCACCTCTTCATGTCAACCGTTTCTTTCCCTCATTTCTCCCATTTCCTCTCTTTTCAACTCCCTACCACTCTCATTCTCTTCAAAAACTCCTGATTCACCATCCCTTCCTGAATTCCCCTAATCTTCCCTCTCCCAATCTCCCTGCTTCTTCAAAGTATTCTGCTGGTCGGAGTCTACTGTTCTTCTGCTGATCTTCATAGTTGTGTGCCTCACCCGGTTTTCATCTTCTCCAAGTCTCAGGTATGTGTTTCTGATCTCTAACCCATTTACATTTCATTATTGTTTTCACATACTACATACCTGTTTCTGAATGTTGGGTCTTTGAATTTTGACCCCTATTGTATGCTAAGAACTCATCCCGTTCATCCTACATGCCTTAATGCCCGTCATATAAGTAAAAACGATGTGGTTATTGGGTTAACCAAATCAAAAAAGGGGGAATATGTTTCTGAAACTTGTTCTGACCTAGGTTGATAGTCCACCAAATTGGCATATTAAAACTCGAAAAATTAGTGCCTTAGAATTGATAGTTTCCTGGGTATTTGGGTTCGAAAGTATGGGTTGATATGTAGTCTTTCAATTGAAATTTTAGGGGACGATTGAGGCATCCTCAGTTCTGTCACTGAAGGACATAACGAGACCCCGTAGACGGACCGTCGTGCCCACGACGGACCGTCATGGGGTCCGTCCCACTTCAACCCCCGATTTATTTTCTCCAAGTTTCCACTGACGGACCTCTACCACGGACCGTCATACCCTCGACGGTCCGTCCTGCACAACCATCATGGTTGTCAGAGACCCCACTCCTAAGGGTCTCAAAATTTTCTCTAAGTGTCCAATGACGGACATTTACGACGGACCGTCGTACCCTCGACGGTCCGTCCTGCACAACGTGCATGGTTGTCAGAGACCTTACTCCTAAGGGTCTCAAAATTTTCTCTAAGTGTCCAATGACGGACATTTACGATGGACCATCGTACCCTCAAATGTCCGTCCTGCAAACCGTCTTGGTTGTCAGAGACCCTATTCCTAAGGGTCTCCAAACTTTTTCTAAGTGCCCCACGACGGACCATCGTGCCCACGACGGTCCGTCCTGCTTAACCATCATGACTGTCAGAGACTTTCTTTCTGAGAGTCTCCAAAAATATTGTTAAGTAATTCATGACGGAACCCTATGACGGTCCTTCATACTCACGACGGGCCGTCAATTGGTCCATCGTGCTTCACAGACACTACAACAATACCATTCCAGTTTTGGTTTTACGTTTGTTGTTTTCTTCTTTGCATGTCTTGTTTGCTTCTACTGGTACTAATTGTTATTCTTTATAGGTACTAACACTTATGGCACCAAAGCAAGATCGAGTTTATGCACGAGGGCGTTCAAAGTCCGTCGCCCCATCTGCCCGACTGGTCATTGGCTCTGATGATGAGCGTGACCCCGAGTACGTGCCTCCAGGCACTGTCACTCCTGCACGGCCTGCACGCGCCACCAGAGCCACGCCCAAGAAGGTGGCGTCCGGACCCCTTCTGGGGCAGCTGCACAGGACGAAGGAGCGTCAGGCTCCTTGGGAGTATCTTGGTCGAAGGAGGTATCCGGGTCTGTGGAAGCCTCTGCGCCCGCCACAGCTTCACAGTCTGCCTCGTCTGATGAGGCCGACAGTACTGATTCCACTCCAGCTTCACCGACTGGAGTCCCCGCCCCGGTTACCGACCAGCCCAACCGGTGGTGTGTCGAGGGGCAGTATCAGGTGTACTCCGATTCCAAGCTGCTTAATAATAAGGGCATCATGACCCGGACCCTTACACTGGAGAGGCGGGTCCTTACGGGGAGTCTCCCTACCATGCCAGATATACATACACTCTTCACCAGACATCGGCTAGATTGGACGGCTCGTGCTTTGAGTCGATACAGTGAGGAGTTGGTTCGAGAGTTCTACTCCTCGTATGTGGTGACTCTCCGATCCCAGATTTATAGGCGGGATGCCCCCGCCAAACAAGCCCCACTTGATCACATCAGAGTCCGCGGCAAGCGGGTAGACATCTCCTTGCCAGCCATCCGCCGGTCTCTATACGGCGAGGATGTTGATGCCACCAGAACCCCTCTCACCGCCGAGTTCGACTACCGGTGGCAACTTGTTAAAGATGGACGGTTCTTGCATGAGCCAGCGCTGAGAGAGACCACCAAGAGGTGGATGGCCCAGCAATTGTCTGTTAATGGAGAGGCTGCTGACTGGGTAACGGAGCCTAAGGGAGCCATTAAGAAGGCTAACTTGACCTTCACGGCCAAGTTTTTATGGTTGATAGTCGCCACTGCCTTTCCCCCACTGCTGCAGATAATATAGTTACATGGGATCGCGCAGTTATGATGGCAGCAATGATAGCGGGGTTTGAGGTCGACTTCGCTTGGCTTCTTCAGTCGGTCATGCACGACAGGGCCTTCAAGTTCACCACTACTTACTCATTTCCGTGCATAGTGTTTTCTTTATACAGGTCCGCAGGTGTGCCCATTTGGCACATAGATCAGCTCAAGACCCCGCAGGGCAATGTTGATATCGGCATCATCAGGGATGAGGTCAATGAGTTTGCTCCACCCAGAGGTCCCCGCCCGGACGTGCCTCCGCTTCGTGCGTACCTGGCGGACACAGTAGGGCATGCCCAAGCGGCTACCCAGGCTACTTCTGCGCCCACTGACACTACCCCGGTCGAGTCAATGCCGGGTAGTAGCACCGCCCCGAGCTCCTCTCGCTTGGCTCCTTCCGCCACTCTAGTCCCACTTGCTAGGGTCCAGAAACTCGAGGCTCAGATGGCCACACTTCTGCATCACATCCAGCCTTGGATGCAGAGGTCTTTTTGTGAGGCGGAGGAGCGCATGGAGCGGAAGATGGCCCAGCACACGGAGAGGAAGATCATGGAGGTTCATGAGCGCTTGGACGCTTTTGAGTTGCGGGTGCTAGCCCGGCCAGCCCCTCCGGTGGACGTGTCAACCCTTCAGGCTGCGGTTGAGAGTTTGAGAGCGGATCTAGACACGATTCTAGAGGCTAGGTGCCTGAGTCTGAGGCCCCTTCTGCACAGCCTGCTGAGGACACAGTGATGGCTGCTTTATTCGCCACTTCTGATGTGCCACCATCTCCCCACGAGAGCATGCCAAGAGGCGCAGGGGTCGAGAGGAGGAGGCTAGGGCGAGGAAGAAGGAGCGCCGTGAGATGGAGGCTGCGAGGAGAGCCTCGATTGCTGATGAGGAGGTCCGTAGGCTCACCAAAGCCATCCTAAGATTCACTTAAGTCACACAAAGAGAGACCGCCCATACACCCTCTCTAGATGTGCCAAAATGATCCTCAAGATAACTCATAACGAGACACATACACGCCTACAATACACCAACATACAAGACATACATAATATGACAATCTCCCCTACCAAGGCTATCAAAAGACTTACTCAAGTACTCCTAGAAGAGAACGCCCATACATTCACTTCAAGTTTATCTAAATAAACCTTAAGACTTCCTAGGTTTAGATCATGTCAAACATATCAAGCAAATTCCCTAACTAGAGTCATTCTCAAGACTTCCAAAGATAAGACATGAAGAGATCATCCTTTATGCCCTTTTTCACATCTTAACTAGGGAATCCTTAAGTCACTTTAGATTAGGTACTTATCCATTTACATGCTCATTATCATTAAGTCATTAGTTCATTAGTTCATTTAGGCCTACATGGGATCTCTATGATTCTACTATTGGCAATATAAAAACATACCGCCAAAACTAACACACAAAAAACTTAAATATGAACACCTCATCGAAGTAGATAGATTTCGGATTCCAGCTTTTTTGGTGCAACACTCCGGTGTTTGTCGGCTTATTGCATATTCTCATCATATGGATTACCTATTAGCCATTAAGAGAATTCTATGAAGTTTAGGTGGTGAGTTGACACGCTACTTAAAGGATGCCACACTAGGCTTGAAAGATTGTTAACGGGAGTCCCTAGTCTGGGTCCTAGACCATTTATTTACAATTGGGGCATGTGGACGTATGTATC